>OV651817.1:37535261-37795261 GCA_927349885.1 Psylliodes chrysocephalus
TATAGTAACAAAAAATTACTTCACTGTACTACTAAGGCTATTTTAAAGTGTCTTTAAGAGGAAAATTTACATTACAGACTAAAAGACCTGCGGGGCAACGGTAGTTTAGTAGGTATAAAAATTACAACTTAAGGGTGGAGCCTAAATACTACAAAATTACTTCCGAGACCAAACAAAATCAGCATTCATTAATAATTTTAACAATTGCATGTAGGTACGAGGGATGCATATTCTAATCTTTAACGCGCGAAGTTGAAGACAAAGGAACCGAAAAATATTCCACAATAGCACAAAATAATATTACGTATGTATTTTACGATATAAGTATGGTGTAGATTAAAACTTATTTTGGCTGTCGACAAATTTGGTTAAAAAATCTTCTTTTAGAAATATACCTTTCATTTGACGAAAAACGAAGGCCTAAACAAAAAAAAATATTCTTCATAAAAGTTTCGCCTGTGTATTGACAAGGTAATTGTGATTTCCTTATATTTTTTGCTACGAAATTAACAAAAATATAGCAATAAATAATTACTGATGTCATGGTCTTACAGGAAAGGAAGCAGTCTCTTGACTGTATGCGTCTCTCTTAGGGATGAAATGTATGCAATATGTTTGACTCTCTTACATCATTTTATATAGGTATTATTGATTTATCCGCTATGAAGGCGAATAATGTTTTATAGGGTGTATTACTTCATGATTTTTTTTTGAGGAAAATAAAAAAATAAAATATAAACCATTTATGGAAGGTATAAGCACAGTATATATAAGTATAGGTTATAAACAGTAAAGCTATTGCTTTGCAGAATACAATAAATTCCTAATAAAAAAATTCAATAATTAGAAGTATATAAAGATATAAAGCATAAATTAATAATATTAAAATATATAAGTACAGGACTAAAACTAATCAAAATCAGATTCACCACATTAATCTACATTTTCCAAAACATTAGCGGCTATGATCAAACTATTTCTGCAGTTTTTCTGTGCCATACAGGTGCATTAACCGATGTAGCCAATATTTTTTTCTGCATTTGCAAATTTTGCTTCCATAGTCTAGAATATAATAATATTGTTAAAACATTGTACATATATGAAAATTATCAATGTATAGTACCTTTTTGCATTTGCATGATAAGTTCTGTTATTTCTGGTAGCAGGTCGAGCATAATCTTAATAGTGGGTATCAGGCTTCAATCTTGATCTACTTTCCATTCATACTCTTCAACATTAGGAAGCTGCATCTGGGTCTTTAAAGGGCTTAGCCAAATACTTAGCTGGTAAAAACATCTTAAACAATGTATTCTTAGGGCGTCTTCAGTCAATAGCAATTTAGCAATTATTTTAATGGGACCATTAATCTCCTCAAAATGTTAATGGAAGTAACATTGGCAGTTTTTAAATACAGTTTTATGAAAAATTTTTCAAGATTAAAAAATGTGTTTTCAGAGTACCTACGAATCAGTGCCAAATCCATCCAAAAGGTGATGGTGTTCAAGGTAGGTTTTCCAACAGGTTCTTTTTCCAATGCCAGACAATTGCTTGGATTTATTACGACCTGTCACAGAATGAAAAGAAGGCAAATTTTTTAGAAGTTTTTTTTATCCAAATTTAAATCATGTACTGTTGTAAATCGTCATGAGTCTCCTCACCCTATTATCAACCATAACTTTTTAATTCAAAACTACTTAAAATAAATTAATAAGACTAGAACATCTGTATCGTTGCAATCAATAATGCAGCGTGAATTCCCCGAATTTCTGGCTGATAATATGTGCAATAAGATACGAGTATCAGCTTCTTCAAGATTTAAATTTAAGAAATCATCTTTTGATGGTTCAAAATTCATCCCATATTTATTGATACTTGCGAATCCATTACTAGATACAAATTTTCAAGAACTTGCTCTGATAGAAAATGTGTTAAACGTCTTTTATTAAATATCGAATGAATGAATAAGTTTCATTGTTCTGGAAGTGGAATATTGGGTCGGTCGATTTCTATATCAATTGATTTCTGGGATCATCTCTGTTGACGTGTTGTATTTTTGATAGAATTTTCTTTATAATGATTAAATACCACATCTATCCTGTGAGCATTAAATTTATTTTTAAAAATAATCTTTACAAATATATTAGCATATTCTTTAAATGATATGTAACTTTTGGACTTTCCCAAACCTTAAGCTATTGCTATCCCATCAAAAATGTGACAAGTTTTGCAAGATCACCTAGGTGCAGGTAAGTCTTTGTGGGTCATATTGTTCTTAAATATTTCCCAATAAACTCTTATTTGTAGAGGTGCTGAGATACCCATTTACTGTTAGAGACATGGGAGAAGGCTGTCAGATCAAACTTAAATATTTCGGCATAATTACCTAATGCTTCTGTCCTTATCCTTTGCTAATAAAATATTGTGAAGAAACTGTTGACCATGCAAGGATTAAGAAGTCATATTTTGATATCATTTGTGTCTTTGCTTCTTGCAACAACAAATCCGTAATTAAAATGTTTAACGAAAACTCACATAACTTACCCAAATATATTCAGGCATTCAGCTATAACAGGATGAATGTGGATGTAATAAAAAACTTAAAATGTCTATATTCCTTCCCAATTTATTAGGAACTTTAATATGTAACACACTTATTAATTTTTTTGGAAAAACAGACAATATGACACTTTGTACATTGGCACCTAACGAAAAGTTTTATAATAAAAAAATGAAAAAAAATTGAGCATATCAATAATGTGATGTATCAGCCGATACGTAGAGAGAAACAGAGCTATACTACGTTTTTTATTAGGGCCTTCCTTTTTGTTAAATAATGAAATATTATATAAAAAAATGACTTTTTAAACAAATTTTTGAAGTGCTGAATTTTTTTTTAAATAAGTATAAAAAATTACTCCTTACAAAGATTTTATTGTGCATTGGACCAAAAAATAAATATTTTTTTTTATTCGGCGGTATCAGTATCTGGATTTTTGATGATAGTGCCCTTCTGCACAGTCTAATTTTGTGTTACCTCTGGAATAAGGGTTACCTTATCATGACCTTTTATCTCTGAAAAATTCAGCTTGTGACAAAGAGGGGTAAATCGTTTTCTAGAGCCAATATTTTAATACATACATTCTACTAATAATAATTGATTAAGAGTAGAAATGCGTCCATAGTTTAGCAATACATTCCCTTCTATATCACATAATAATATGTCCTCGATACAAAAAGTCAAAGTAACAAAAACAGGAGGCCAATGTAAACAAACAATAAACGGTCTCATGACATTTTATATTTTTAAATAAACTAGGTTTTTAAAAAATATTTTCCATGTGTGAGTTGGTTAAATGAAAAGGTATCTTTGGTTTTATAATATGTAGCGATCAGATATAATGTTTCAGCATATTATTATTATTTATATTTTAACAAAAATTATTTTTATTGTTTGAATAATCTGTTATAATGAGGTACAGCTTCTAGAACAAATTCATAAAAAAACCCGTACTGTTAAACTCACCATTTATTTGGCATTCTGTCCCGTACTTCCATGTCTCTATTAGCTCTGCTGTCAACTAGTTCTGGTAAGGCATATTGCATATAATAATTTAGAATTTTATTTTGCAACTTTTCTTTCCAAAAGCTGTCATTATGAGGAATTTCCTCCACTTTTATTTCTCGAGAAGTCCAAACGCACAAAATGCAAAAATTCATTTGTGTAATGTGCAGCTAGTCCTGAATTTGAAAGTACCGATTATGGTTCCCGTTAATGGTATTATCCTTCTTCCAGAAAGTTATTTTTCTACTGCATATTCCTTTTTCTTCAGTCAACACCCTAGCTTCATATGGACATTTTAACTCTATCATAGAGTTTTTTGTTTTAAATTCCATCTGTACTGGCAGAAACATAATCAAATTCGGAATCAATAGAAGTCCACACATAAAAACTTTTTCTTGCTAATAAATTTCCAAATCTTATTTTGCACTGGATTTATTGTTCATGTCATATTAAAAGGCTTCAGCAAAAAATAAAAGATTTTATGAGATTGTTTATTAAATGCCTTTCCTTTTTTTACAAATGTCTCCAAATTTTGAAACTGACTCGTTTTCTTCTTTCATTTTGCTACAATCCACAATCAGCTTGATCATTTGTCACATTCATTTTTTTCTCATCTATAGACATTATCAAACTTTTTAGAAAATCTTATTTTGCAACGCGCATGAAAGAGTGTGAGAGATCAAAGCCACGCTCAAAAGCAAAAAAAATGATTTACTAAGTTCGAAAAAATATACATTACTTTAACAGCTTAAAGAGTTGTTAACATGCTGGAATTCATTATTCTTAACTCGAAGATCGTTGCGATCTACAAGATAATCATTTACAACGTGGCGGTGGTGTACTTATTGCTGTAAGAACATTATATTCAGCCAGTTCAGTTCCAGCCCAAATAAATATGGTAGAACATGTTTTTCTCCAAGTAAAAACAAATGGTAAAAACATCCTTTTGGGATGTTGTTATATTCCTCCTTCCTCTAGTCACGAAGTATATCAAACTTTTTGTGACGGCGTAGTTGATGTTGTACTTGAGAAGCCCGATTGTGATTTGGTGCTATGTGGTGATTTTAACATCCCTGATGTTACTTGGAAGAATGATAACTTAGGCTTAGAGGCTGAATATTCGAATAACTCACCTGCTAAAATTATAGTTAATAATTTAAGTTTTTTAAATGTTTATCAAAAAAATGTCATTGCAAATTCTAGACTAAAAATGTTAGACTTGGTATTTTCACAAATTGAAAATTTAATTGTGTCTAAGGCTTTAGATCTTCTTTTTCCCTCAAGCATACATCATGAGCCTTTAGAAATTAATATAATAACCCATGACTCCCATTTAAATCACATTGCGGAAGAGTGGTATTTTGATTTTCGAAACGCAGATTTTTTCAGCATTAACAACTTTTTTGCAGACGTTGAATGGGATGAAATGTCTTTGTTAGGTGCTAATGAAGCAACTGAATTTCTTTATGACCAAATTTATACGGCACTCAATTTATTTGTACCAGTGAAAAAATATTCATTATCCAATTTTCCTTGTTGGTTTAATGTTGAACTTAAGAAATTAGTAGCTGAAAAAAAAAAGAGTTCATAAGAAATACAAGCTATTCAATCAACACCACGATTATATTCTATTTAGTAATTTACGTAGGCGGTGCAAGGAACTATCTGAAGTTTGTTTCAAAGAATATAACAGAAAGATGGAAAATAACATTAACACTAATCCTAAATATTTTTGGAGCTACATAAATAACAAAAGAAAAGCCCATGATCTTCCAAAATCCATGACCTCTAATAACTCTGAGAGCTACGATGATATTGTCAGCATTGTGAATGAATTCGCCAAGTTCTTTTCATCAGTTTTTTCTACCGACAATGTACAAAATTTACCTTCAAATAATTTTAAGAATACTGTGAATATATCAAACTATCAAATTAATGTAATCGACATTATGGAAAAAATTAACAGTCTACCATCGAAATTTTCCCATGGTCCAGATGGGATTCCAACTTATTTTTTAAAAAAGTGCATTTATACTTTGGCTAATCCTCTAAAAATCGTTTTTAACATATCCCTTAAATCAGGAATCTTTCCAAATTTCTGGAAACAGTTTTTTGAAACCAATTTATAAATCGGGCCCAAAAGAGAAAATTGAAAACTACCGAGCTGTTTGTATCCAGTCCGATATTCCTAAAGCATTCGATTATCTCATGAGTAAGTTCTTATCTTGTAAAATGTAAAAACATCATCATTAATGAACAGCATGGTTTCTGTCCTGGTCGGTCAACAGTGACTAATCTCTTGCTTTACAACACTTACATAATTAATGCTTTAGAAAATAAGTCACAAGTTGACTCGATCTATACAGACTTCTCAAATGCCTTTGATCGAGTAAACCATAAACTTCTTATAAACAAACTAAAAAATATTGGAATATCGGGTGTCATGCTGACATGGATTCAAAGTTATTTAACAAATCGTTTTCAAAGCGTGAAAATTGCGGGTGTTGTATCTCATGAGATTACAGTTCCTTCAGGTGTACCTCAAGGTTCTCATTGTGGACCTATTCTATTTAATCTGTTTATTAACGATATTTGTGATACATTAAAATTTAGCCAATACCTACTTTTTGCAGATGATTTTAAGTTATTCAAATCTATTAATTCACATTCTGATATAATTGAATTGCAAACAGACCTTGACTCCCTGAATATATGGTGCAATCTAAACCAAATGGATCTAAATATTAAGAAGTGCTTCTGTATATCTTTTAGCAAAATTTTGTCACCCATCATACATGACTATCAAATTAACAATCATAGTGTGTCAAGAGTTGATACCATTAAAGATTTAGGTGTCATGATGAATAGTAAATTGTCTTTTCAGGCACATATAG
The DNA here is from genome assembly GCA_927349885.1 of Psylliodes chrysocephalus. Taxonomy (NCBI): domain Eukaryota; kingdom Metazoa; phylum Arthropoda; class Insecta; order Coleoptera; family Chrysomelidae; genus Psylliodes; species Psylliodes chrysocephalus. The sequence continues at coordinate 37,541,718 of OV651817.1, forward strand.
ATATGATAACAGCAAAGGCATCAAAACTATTAGGTTTCATTTCTAGGTCATCCACGGATTTTTCTGCTTATACGTTCAGAACGATGTATTGTTCTCTAATAAGATCACAATTAGAATACTGTTCGATTATTTGGAATCCATATTACAATACTCATAAGCATCAAATTGAGACTATTCAGAATAAATTCTTGAGAATATGCGCCTATAAAATGGGTTATATAAGAGGAGATTACTCATATGCTTCAATTATTTCTCAATTAAACTTAAAATCACTTCACTTTAGAAGAACAGTTTCTGATATAATTTTTATAAATAAATTGTTAACAGGGAATATTGATTCTCCCCAAGCAGTAGGTCTTATTAATTTTAATACCTTTAGTAGGACTAGACAATTCGACTTATTTAATATACCACTACATACCACTAATTATGCCTTTAATTCACCAGTAAGTCGAATGTTACGTGAATGTAATAAGTTGAAATGTAAAAATTGTGATATTTTTGGAACTATTAATGCTCTCAGGACTTATTTAAATAATATGGAAGTCTAACATTTTTTTTTGTCTTCATTTTCTAACTGATTTTATAATTGTTATTTGATGCCGTTATATTTTATATTTTGTATAGTATTTTATATTACACCTATATTAGTATTAGTTTAGTATTTTGTTAAGTATTTATTTTGCTGTTTTTATTCTAATTAATATTGTATTTTTTTTTAATGGGGTTACCCGTGAATAAATAAATAAATAAATAAAGATGTATTCATTAAAAAAAATTCCCGTGCAATATAAAAGTTAATTTTTAATTCAAATCTCATTGTATACCTTTTAATTTCGGATATATTTTTTTTAATAAATAAATGATAAAATTAATTTAAAATAATTGAGCGAAATTACTGTATGTAAAAATAACAAATTGTACAGACATAAAACAAAATAAATTCAAATCACTTGCGTACGTCTATCACTTGTAAACAGTAGAAAAGGATATACATTTTGTTGGTGTCGCCCTCTAGACGAAAAAGCTTTTAACGTATTTTTTAATTTTTATTAAGAAAAATAAATGTTCTTAAAAACATATTGTTCTCTTCTAGCATTTTTATTTGTATTTTTTTTTTTTTTTGATAGAAAGATATCTTCTTACATTTTCTCAAAATAAACCGATTCAAATGTTCAAAAAGAGACTCCTTTACCTGTACTTACATAATTTTTCAAAAAATAAAAAATAATCCGTAAAATTGGTGGACTATGAAACCCATTGCATATTATATAAATATGTCTATATTAGTATTACAGAAATGATTTACGTAAAACAATAAGGTGTACCTACAAATACGTAAACTTTAATTATCGCTCGTAAAACATCAGTAAAATATTTTGTAAATTGTTTTCATTCACAAATATTAATTTCTTAAAAATCTAACAGAGGCGCCACTTGCCAGACGAAAAATCTTGCAATGTAAGGGTTTCGTAGTAACCTACTTTTAAAGTTTATTTTTAAGTATTTTTAAAAGCAAAAAATATGTACGTGTAGACAAAGGTTAAATCTATGCTTCTCTGGAACCACTTTTTCAAAATTCAGTTTAGTTTTTTCTAAAAAAAATTGAGAAAATGGATAAAAAAAGTCGAGTTTTGTGTTTTTTTTTAGAAAAAACAAATTGAAATTTCAAAAAAGTGTTTCCAGAGGAGCACAGATTTAACATTTACCTACACGCACATATTTTTTTCTTTTAATATATGTCAAAAATAAACTTTAAAAGTGGGGTACTACGACACCCTTGCATGCTCTGCTCCAAAGCCAAGTAAATACTCCTCTTAAATTTAAATTATAATTAAAGTGCTATATATTAAGATTAACATGGAGTTGGTACCTAATTAACCATCCGACTCATGTTTATTTCATCAGAAGTATTTTTTGATAGAGAGTCATATTGAATGAATAATACATTATTTTTTTTAATAATGTATGGTATCGTATAGTTTTAATTGTAATAAAATAAAAATAAAATTTTACATGGTATTTTAATTAAAAGAAATTAGTACCTACACTTTTTATACTTACTTATAAAAACCTAATTTAGGCGCTCGTCCAGACAATTACTTACGGTTTTAATTATAATTATTAAAATATACAGATTTTGATACAATTAATGCCAAAAGAGGTAATGTAGCAAAAATTCTGACAGCTTTTTAACAACTATGACATGGTTTCTACGGGTGGGAGAAATGGTAAGGGTGGAAGAAGTCGCGTTGCTTTTCAATGGCATATCATTTCTATAATAATTAACCACACTGTCAGGAATCCATAGCACCATCTATTTCAGATAAGTGCGATTTATATTCAACGGTTTAAGCGTTTAAGCGCTGCGGGCCAGACTGGTCCTGGAAACAGGTCAAAGGTGGAGACTCCGGTGTTAATGTGTAAATAGAGTGTTGGAAATGGGATGAATTTGTCTACTGGAAAAAGTGGTGTCATTTGTTTTGAGAGCTTCTTGCGTCTTGTATCCATGTGAATAGATAAATCAAGGCCCAGATGTCCATTGGGAGAAAGAAATACCTGCAATGATGAAATAAGAAGCTTCTCAATTTTTCACTTTGATTTGTTACTTTTTTTTTGCAGAAAGTCGGTTGGATGTGATGGAATAAGAGATATGTTTATTTAATTGGATCCAGCAATTCTTAGCAAGGCCGCTAAGATAGATTGAGGAAAGAGTGCTATAGGGGTAGACGAGAAATTTAGTATTTAATCAATCAAAATGTATCTCTACCAGTAGCAGATTTAAAAAACAATGACGATGAATATTCGTAATTATTTCATATAAATCCAGAAAATTTAGAAAAGCAGGATAAGTAATTAACTAAAAACGTAATAAGTCTAAAATGGGCAAGAAAGATAGGTAATTATGATTTATGCGCATCTCGTGCGTCGCAACTAAAGCGGAATAGTTAATTTTTCGCATTTCGGGCGTAAGGCTACAGGTAGATTAAATACCCTTCGCAACTCGGGCGTTCAAGGATGTCACCTCTTTAGTTTAACCTGAGAAGGTGTTTTCGGTTTAAACTTAAAATTATATACGGTGTGCCGTAAAAGAGGAGCTTGCCAGTTTTTAAATATTATGTAACTTTCATAAAACAAGATTTTTATTTATCTTTCTCTGCGAAAATAGTCTTTACATTACATTGTGATGACATTTGAAATTGTCGTTTTTATTGAAAAAAGTATAATTTAATTTTTATATAATAATTAGATTGATAAATAATAGTGTACTTACCTCGGCTAGCTATTTAATTTTTATTTTAATACATTTTTTATGTACAGTGTGTTTGTGTAAGTTGGCTACATATGAAAAACTTTTTTTTTATTAGTATTATCAAAAAAAATTATTCAGCATAAAAAGTTGTGCATGGTCTAAAATCTAAAATACAACCATCAGATATCACATTTTTTAGCCGTATACTAGGACAGTTGGTGGTATAAGGAAAACTTTTTTTATTAATAATTTTATGAAAAAAATGTCCTCATAAAAATTGTGCGTGATCTGAAACCTTAAATACAACCATCAGATATCAAATTGTATAAGTCGTATACGAGGTTTGTCAAAAATGAATGTACTTTACACTTGGCCAAAAATAAATTTTTTGACAAATATCGTATACGACTCATAAAAATTTATATCTGATGGGTGTATTTTAGGTTTTAGACCATGCATAAATTTTTGATAAAACTAATAATAAAAAAGTTTTCCATATGTAGCCAACTTACGTAATGTGTAATGTTATATTTTTATTTTTAATATATAATTTTATTTTAATTATATAATTTAAACTGTAATTCATTCAAATTGATTTTCTCTCTTTCTTTCTTTTTTTTTTCCTTTTTTTATTTATTCCAAAGCATTTAATAAAATAAACTTGAGTTTAACAGCTTTTGTTTTATTAGGTATAAATAAAACTTCAAATGAATGAAATTTAATTATTAAAATTTTATTTATTTGCATAAAGTCACATCAAAAATTAATCGAACCTTACAACATGTCTTAATATTTCGAGTGTACTTAGCAAGTCAGTTTTCCGTTTGTTAAGTCTTCCACGATGGCATTTATTTGTCGGTCGAGATTACTGTATTTTGTGGCTCTTTTATTTAACTATATTTTAATATTATATTTCAACGTTGTTAGGTAACTAAAATTTAATCATTTTGTTAAATATATATAATATGTAAAATATTATTGTATTTCAACCTTTTTATTTTAACGTTTGGTTAATAATGTAAACCAAATATCTACGTTATTTAAATATTAATTATTGTAGTTTATTTTAATATTCTTTTTAAATGTTACTATGTAATTGTAGTTCAACAGAAAGTTGAATATTAAGATAATACACGTTTAATATTAACGTTTCTTTAAATTACATAAAACTCGTAATAAAAACGTTATTGTATCGAAACACTTTGACGTTTTGTTTCTATTTTAACTAAAAATATTAATTCTACTTTATTGTAATCATGTTTTTAAACGTTTTAAACATTTTCATTGATTATACGTAGAATATTAAGTTGGTTTATGTTATGTTGTAAATGGCCAAGACTTGAAAAATTTCTCATTTGTAAGAAGAAAAAGAAGATGGGTTATGTTGTAGTCATTTTATTTTAAGTAATATAATTTTATTTTAGAAACAACCATATATTCCAAATAATTGGAAGTTTGCGTCTGTTGTTGGATACATTTCTGAAATATAAGTATGTTTTATTTATGATAGGTTTCAAATTATTATTTATGAAATATATATATATATATATATATATATATATATATATGTATATATATATTGATATAGAAACCCCCTGTATATCAATTTAATAAATTTGCCCAGACTCTTAAAGGGGTGGTTCGGTTCTAAAAATTTACAAATGGTAAAATATTTGCCAAATTTAATAAATAAAAAAATTAAATTTTAAATTCTTCAGTCTTCTCTTAGCTCCTTGTCTCCACTGTCTATATTGCCTTTACCTGTCCGCTTGTCTATCTACTCGATTCTATCTCTCTGTTGGTCTGTACTTCTGCTAATCTCTACCTGTGTGCATGTGATCGTGTCTCCCTGTCTCTGCTTCTACCTGTAACTGCTGCTACCAGCCCAGGCTCTGCTACTCTCTGTCTGTCACTGCTTTTACCTGTCTTTGCTTATTTCTAATTAAAATTCCTCTGTACCTTTTTATTTTATTTTCTTTATTTCAACTTCTATTGTAACATCAAGCTTCTATAATAATAATAATAATAATAATTTATCTTTGTATTAATTTTATCTCTGGCGTTTTTTAAATTCCCCACTGACAATCTCCAATTTTTCTGACAATTTTCTTTTTAAATCAACAAAAAACCCCGACATTTTGATTTTTAACTTTAAATTTTGATTTCAAGACACTTCACCACCCCAGTATTGCTCAATTTAAAATAATAAATTTTATGACGTCAGGAATTTCTATATCAATATATATATATATATATATATATATATATATATATATATATATAGATTCGTCCTGCCGACTTTGTGACATCATGTCGCAAAAATGTTGCTATCTTTGTAACATCCGTTTGCGATGTGACATCCAAATTCGGATGTCACAACGTTTTTGGGGTTCAAACATCATAAAGGAGGTTTAAAAAGGAGCCAAAAAAATTTCAGCTGGATGTCATAATGCTTAATTTTCAATTTTATGTATATATTTAGTTCCAGTGTATAGATGCGAAGGTGGCGCTCGCGTCAGTTGGTTTTGTATATTTTGTATATTAAATATTTCAGTCCCTCGACTGTCTGGCATCCACCATTAAGTATATTAGAATTTACTCACTCGACTCTCTGACATCCAACATTCAGTATATTAAAACTTACTCACCCGACTATATGACATCCACCATAGAGTATATTAGAACTTTACACACTAGGTTATGTGACATCCAAAAAATTTATTTTAGATATATTTGGATTCTCATTTTAAGATCTATTTTATGTTAACACATTAACTGCCAAAAATTTTTGTTGGGTTTCGCATAGAGCCAATTAGTTTTTTAAATGCATTTACTCTCTGTGACTAATAAATATATATGCAGCTATATTATTACAAGGTGTATCAACAATGGGTGAGTGGACGATGACTGTAATTTATATTAAAATAAATTAAATTAAAATAAAATAATTAAAAAAAATAAAATAAATTAATTAAAAAAATTTAAATAAATTGAAATAAATTATAATAAATTAAAATAAATTATAATAAATTATAATAGATTAAAATAATTTAAAATTAAAATAAATTAAAATGAAATAAACTAAAATAAATTAAAATAAATTAAAATAAATTAAAATAAATTAAAATAAATTAAAATAAATTAAAATAAATTAAAATAAATTAAAATAAATTAAAATAAATTAAAATAAATTAAAATAAATTAAAATAAATTAAAATAAATTAAAATAAATTAAAATAAATTAAAATAAATTAAAATAAATTAAAATAAATTAAAATAAATTAAAATAAATTAAAATAAATTAAAATAAATTAAAATAAATTAAAATAAATTAAAATAAATTAAAATAAATTAAAATAAATTAAAATAAATTAAAATAAATTAAAATAAATTAAAATAAATTAAAATAAATTAAAATAAATTAAAATAAATTAAAATAAATTAAAATAAATTAAAATAAATTAAAATAAATTAAAATAAATTAAAATAAATTAAAATAAATTAAAATAAATTAAAATAAATTAAAATAAATTAAAATAAATTAAAATAAATTAAAATAAATTAAAATAAATTAAAATAAATTAAAATAAATTAAAATAAATTAAAATAAATTAAAATAAATTAAAATAAATTAAAATAAATTAAAATAAATTAAAATAAATTAAAATAAATTAAAATAAATTAAAATAAATTAAAATAAATTAAAATAAATTAAAATAAATTAAAGTAAATTAAAATAAATTAAAATAAATTAAAATAAATTAAAATAAATTAAAATAAATTAAAATAAATTAAAATAAATTAAAATAAATTAAAATAAATTAAAATAAATTAAAATAAATTAAAATAAATTAAAATAAATTAAAATAAATTAAAATAAATTAAAATAAATTAAAATAAATTAAAATAAATTAAAATAAATTAAAATAAATTAAAATAAATTAAAATAAATTAAAATAAATTAAAATAAATTAAAATAAATTAAAATATAATTAAAATAAATTAAAATAAATTAAAATAAATTAAAATAAATTAAAATAAATTAAATTAAAATAAATTAAAAAAAATTTAAATAAATTTAAATAAATTTAAATAAATTTAAATAAATTTAAATAAATTTAAATAAATTTAAATAAATTTAAATAAATTTAAATAAATTTAAATAAATTTAAATAAATTTAAATAAATTTAAATAAATTTAAATAAATTTAAATAAATTTAAATAAATTTAAATAAATTTAAATAAATTTAAATAAATTTAAATAAATTTAAATAAATTTAAATAAATTTAAATAAATTTAAATAAATTTAAATAAATTTAAATAAATTTAAATAAATTTAAATAAATTTAAATAAATTTAAATAAATTTAAATAAATTTATTTAAATTTAAATAAATTTAAATAAATTTAAATAAATTTAAATAAATTTAAATAAATTTAAATAAATTTAAATAAATTTAAATAAATTTAAATAAATTTAAATAAATTTAAATAAATTTAATTAAAATTTAAATAAATTTAAATAAATTTAAATAAATTTAAATAAATTTAAATAAATTTAAATAAATTTAAATAAATTTAAATAAATTTAAATAAATTTAAATAAATTTAAATAAATTTAAATAAATTTAAATAAATATAAATAAATTTAAATAAATTTAAATAAATTTAAATAAATTTAAATAAATTTAAATAAATTTAAATAAATTTAGATAAATTTAAATAAATTTAAATAAATTTAAATAAATTTAAATAAATTTAAATAAATATAAATAAATTTAAATAATTTAAATAAATTTAAATAAATTTAAATAAATTTAAATAAATTTAAATAAATTTAAATAAATTTAAATAAATTTAAATAAATTTAAATAAATTTAAATAAATTTAAATAAATTTAAATAAATTTAAATAAATTTAAATAAATTTAAATAAATTTAAATAAATTTAAATAAATTTAAATAAATTTAAATAAATTTAAATAAATTTAAATAAATTTAAATAAATTTAAATAAATTTAAATAAATTTAAATAAATTTAAATAAATTTAAATAAATTTAAATAAATTTAAATAAATTTAAATAAATTTAAATAAATTTAAATAAATTTAAATAAATTTAAATAAATTTAAATAAATTTAAATAAATTTAAATAAATTTAAATAAATTTAAATAAATTTAAATAAATTTAAATAAATTTAAATAAATTTAAATAAATTTAAATAAATTTAAATAAATTTAAATAAATTTAAATAAATTTAAATAAATTTAAATAAATTTAAATAAATTTAAATAAATTTAAATAAATTTAAATAAATTTAAATAAATTTAAATAAATTTAAATAAATTTAAATAAATTTAAATAAATTTAAATAAATTTAAATAAATTTAAATAAATTTAAATAAATTTAAATAAATTTAAATAAATTTAAATAAATTTAAATAAATTTAAATAAATTTAAATAAATTTAAATAAATTTAAATAAATTTAAATAAATTTAAATAAATCAAAGTTAATACATAAAAAATATGATGAGCTAATTCATAAAAACGACTTCAAACGATCGTCGTTCGTGCATCGTCGGTGCCTTGCCGTATAGAGTTAATAGTATATTTAAGTAGCTGTGCGATAAATATTGATGTACGCGGATTTTATTTCTTTTTTATTTTAGAGTGAATTAATCTAAGAAGTTTCACTCTTTTTTTAATACTTAGTTTTTTTATGCTTCTGATATGATTCCAAATAATCTTACTTAATGGTTCTTTCGCCATTTATAACCGAGATACAGGTAGTTTTATTACCTTTGCCAATTTCTTTCTTGTTTCATAACTTACCAACCGCTATTATGTTATTGAAATTTGGCACATGTATTCTCTATAACTTACCATAATCTATTAAGGCATTAATAAGAAACACAATGCAGTTTCATCTTTTTAAAAAAAAATTATAAATTTGTCCATCCTTATAAGAACACACTACAAGTCGTTAAATTTGTATCCATATTTGAAAAAAGCACACAAAAAAATTTAATCATATGCTTTTAATTTTTGAGTAGATGATTTAATTACTAAAATTAAATATTTTTTATATTATTTTAAAACTAAGCACATTTTTAGAAGTTACATATTTTGTTGGTACTTATATGCGTGTACACTATAATAAAATGTACTTAAAAGTTCGTATTTAGAACCAAATATTATAATTATTACTTTTTAATTAATCACTGCATGTCTGCATGTCGTACCAACATCATAACCGCTAGACTCTAGGAAAAATTAATTCACAGAATTGCTTTTAGTACTGGTAGGCACAGATATATAGAAGTACCAACATAATATGTAGCTTTTAAAAATTCACATGAGAATAAATTATCGTCAATATAACGTGTTAAAGTTATTAAAAACCCCTTTAGTTTCATTTTTTATCTCCAAAATACTAAAAAAAAAAACAATTTAGACGTTATGTTTTAGCAGCAAAATCATCTGCACAATTTATGTTTTTGCACATGACTAATATTAGTTTTTTCTGGTCTCTTTAAATATGGAAACTAACTTAACTAATTAAGAAATGTACTTTTTTGTGTAACTCAAAAATAATTTGAAGTTAAAAATGTTTGTAGTTAAATAGTCTGTGCGCAAAAATAATAAACACCGCTGGATTTATCTTTAGGTTCGCCAACTGGCCGTGTTAATGCACTTGAGACCGGAGAATTAACAATACGAGGTCGATAGATACTCAAAAAAATTAATAAAGTAGTCCCAATGGACAAGTAAAAAATATTACCTGCTCAGGGGTGCGTTTAGTGGGTAAATGATAAGCCTGACTTGCACTTATGATCCGGGAGTCCCAAACTATTGGAAAAGGGAGAACCTGTACCCAATCTCTATAAGAGATATCCACATACCAAAAAAAAAAGATTAAAAAGTTACTTCAAATGGAAACTAATTTGTCCACGACCACTTAATAATAAATCAATATTCTACCTCCTAACTAAAAGCATATGGTACCCATATATCACTAGAGTGAATTATGATAATTCACTCTTTTCTAATTCTGGCAATTTCCGGTAGATAACTAAAGATGGGCGATACTATTCATAACGATAGTTTCTAGATCGAAAAATCAGAAATTCGAAAAATTGGAAAATTGAGAAGTTAAAAAATCGAAAAATCGAAAAACCGAAAAATTGAAAAATCAAAAAATCAGATATTCGAAAAATTGTAAAATTGAAAAGTTGAAAAAACAACAGTTTAATAAAAACTTTCCATTCTACACTTAACGTTTATTTAATAAAGAAACCATAATGGTATAATGATACAAAGTATAGTATTAGACTCGCCTACGGCTCAGGACGCAAACGTCACCCTGCGTGAATAATGGCTACCATAAATTGCTTGTTTAATAATATACTATTTTGGGCCAGTGTATCTAAAAATATACACAATCAAACACTGAAAAGAAAATTCGAGAGACGCTAAAATGGTGGTACCCACCTTATCGACACTGAGGCCCACAAGGGTAAACTCGTAGCGTAACAAAAACGAGAAATGATTTAACATGGAACGAAAGACCGAAAGCCTTTAGTAGTATTAGGACGTTGAATTTTTTGTTTTGTGAAACATTGGCATTACTTAGGTTTATCCATGTGATGATTTTCACAAGCCTGGATTTTTAAAACCATTCTATATCGCCTTTTGATTAGCGTTTAAAAACTTATTCGAGCAATTTTTCCAATAATAATTGGCCCTTTTACGTCTTAAGCCTGCTTATGTAAAAAATTTGGGCTCCTTATTTTGCCTATTTATATTCTAATAAAGGACATAAAGGACAGAAGGATGAGTAGTGCAACTATGTTAAAAGAAATAAATCGGCTTTCAGTTCAAAATTATGTTCAGTACATGACTGATATTTATTTATAAAATAAAAATGACATAGTACCATCGCATCAGATCTTTTAGAAAAAATTTAATATAATTCGCAATATCACAACTATAATACAAGAAGCCAATCTGACTTTCATGTACGGCAAGCCATCATTAAAAGTTCCCAAAATATAATTTTTATTAAAGGTTTAAAAAATGTAATTGACTGCCTACAGAAATTAAAAAAAAACAACAATAAATGGATTCAAAAGTAACCTCAAGAAGTTTACTAATTATTATTTACAATTCGCTGGTTGAATATGCAAACCATTATTCTATCCTACCTCTCTTTCATATAATAAAAAAGTGCTTTGTATAAGAACATTATAATATCTGTTTTGCTGCACATTTATTTATGAAAAGCCTTAATTGAGATACACTACAAATTATTTGCAATAAATATCAAAATAAGCATACATTTTTAAATAATTTTACATTTAAGAGCCATTCCCACATAACAGTTGACATCTTGATACCTGACAGGCACAGCCAAGCATTATTCTGATTTTTGCCAAATAAAATGGCCGGTTAATTCTTGGGGTTGCCAATAAATTTGATGAATGTGTTTTTGTGGCTAGGGGCGAAATAGTAGTACGCTTAAGTTAGCACCACCATAAAAAAGTAATTTTTAAGAAACTGCTTATATATTTTTCATAATTGGCAGGCTTGGCGACTAATTTTGAATAAAATTAGCCTCCAAAATGGCTATAGTTGCAAATGTGAAGGTCGCAACCCGCCTTAGAAATTTCACTTTTACTATCAACAGCTGTTGTTTGACAGGTCGTTAGAGAATGTTTGCAATTTATGGAATGTAAAGAATGTTAGGGATGTTGACGTTAGAAATAATTGGAATTCCTAAAATTGTCACATAAGAAATGCATAAGCGGATTTTAAGAAAATTGATATTAAAGTAGTTAGAATGAACCGAAAATTCTGAAAATCAATAGGGTTCGAAGTTAGAAGGAATTATTCAAGAAGATAAAAACCGCAAGTCAATTAGGACTTTCGTTCTAGAGTTATTGTGCCGGCATACATACACACAGACGACCAGATGAAAAATTTTCGGAGTCAGAATGATCGGAAACATAAAAAAAGTTTTAAAAATGGGGGTAAGAAAATGTTTTCGTCTGCACGAATGCAATACTGAGGCCCCATAGGAAGGGCCTCAGTAATTATTTAAAAATGAAATAAATTATTTTATCAAAACCATTAAAGAAATCACATTGGAATAAAAACAATAAAAATCATAGAATTTGAGGGTGTGCTTTGGCGTTAAACGTGTTAAGTTTTTAGGATGTAATAAGATACTTAATTTAAAAATGTATCTATATACTTGCTGGATGTTATAAGAATGGCAGTTTTTCTGTAGAAATGGTATACTGTGACGTAACAACTGGATGTCACAAGATGCAAAGTTTTTCTGGATGTCACAAAGTGTTGTTAATAAAAATATATACCGTGTATACTTTGGATCTCACAACGATAGGACGTTTTATTTTTTTAAAATGTGTATGGTTGTGATATTTTTCGCTCAGTGATAATATTTTTTAAATTAAAAGAAGTCATATTTTTATTTTTTTCCTAAAGTCTTTGTAAAGGGTGGATGTCACAAAGTCAAAATTTTTGCTGGATGTCACATGATACGCTGGTCGAGTATATATATATATATATATATATATATATATATATATATATATATATATATATATATATATATATATATATATATATATATATATATATATATATGGGTCATTCTCAGTTAAGCCGTAAATTCGACGTCCATAACAAAAAATCACCTTTTTTAAAAAAATTTATTAAAAAGAATGTTATTTTCTCTTAAAACTCGTGCTCATATAATTGGTCACTCAAATTCATTTCTTAATTTTATTTAATTTAGTCACAATTTCACCTCAAAGTCGGAAAACATCTCTCCCCTGGCTTGTCCCCGGGCGGATTCTGTTTATTTATTTGTAATTTTAAGTACTTGAAAATCAAATAACTTATTTAAATTATACATTTTAACAAAATAATTTAAATAAATTATCGTAATCAAGCAAGTAAAATTGCGTGATTTTTTTTTTCTTAAAAAAAAATTACGTTTACGTTTGTCCCCCGTATTTTGCGTCTCGTCCCCTGGCACGCTTATTTTTGTGTAAAATCGGCATTTGTTTACTGACTTGCGGGAATTGAAGACCTTGAGCGAACGTTGTTGAGGGTATAGTTTGTAATCAGAGCCACTCGAACTAGGTGCGCAGTCATTTAGTCATTTATTTCGTTACTGGCACTCTGTACATACAGTTGACAACGAGTGAACGGAGTCTCTCCCCTGGTAAGTTTTATTTTTAAAATATTCATCTAAAAATTTTAATTCATTCGTATATTTACTTCTCGTTGTGTATATATTCTAACTTTTCTTGGTTAATTTCATACAATAAATACATTTGTCATTATTTCTATTTTTGTTACTAAAAAGTATCTCCCCTGTTTATATCTCCCCTGTCTCGTAAGGGCCAGGGGAAAGACACGATATCCAGGGGAGATATGAAAACTTTAAAGACTAATTATTATCAATTAATTATTGATAAATAAAATTATAAAATGACTGAATAAAGTTAATACTTCAATAAAATGTTGTTTTCTTTCATAAAATAATGTTAAAATCCTTTCTCTAATCACAAAGTATTCTACTCTGTACATTAAGTCTCTCCCCTGGATGAGTATCTCCCCTGGCATCTTATAAAACGAGATAAAATCAATAAATTGACTGACCGTCTTGCAGGCACGTTTGAAATGATTGTTTTGATCGAACCATTGTAAAATTTGATTTCAATTTCAAAATTTTTGTCGTGCCGCGTTTTATCAATAAGCGATTTACGTCTCAACTGAGAATGACCCATATATATATATATATATATATATATATATATATATATATATATATATATATATATATATATATATATATATATATATATATATATATATATATATATATATATATATATAAAATATTACATTTACAGGATATTTTTACATTTTAGGAATGTTTCAGAAATGTTTCTGAGGCGTTTCGTAATATTTGTATAATACAAATATTTTAGTGTTACATTCTTGAAATATTTACTGTGGTTTTGTGCTGTATGGTTTATAGAGGGTTGTTTTCTATTTTAAAAAATGTATCTGTAATTTACGCTTGGAAAAGAAGATTGTTTAATTAAAAGTTACTTGCGATAAAATTCTCTATAAATTTTATCATATTCATGATTTCCTTAAAATGGTCCGTATTCGAGAATTTTGACAAAAAGTGCAAAATTCTTCAAATAAAAGTTGCTTATAATGTAATTTTCTATAATTTTTGTTTTATACATTTCTCTAAAAAGGACCGAATTCGGGAAATTTGAGGTAAAGTGCAAAATTCGAATTTTTCTCATTATTTTCAAGGGTAATATACCAAGACCTTGATAAATAGTTGGCTATTTTTGTTGCGTCTAAATTTCGAGAATATTTTAATATCAATTTGATGAGGCATAATTTTGGCATTAATAATCTGATTAAAGCCCGAGAGCTTAAGCTCGAGGGCTTTAGTCAATTGATTATTAATGCCAAAATTATGTCGAATCAAATTGTAAAATATTCAAGAAATTTAGCAACACCAAAATTAGCAGAGTATTAATCAAGGTCGTGTTATATTTGGGAAGATTATTTCCCGTGAAAATCAATTTAATTTCGGATAAGTAAATTAGAAATACTTTATTAACAGAACACAAACATTAGGAATACAACTAAAATAATAGAACAATAAAATATTAATTAAAGTTAAAAATACAATTATTATAGGTCGTGCCTGTTTGGTTGTTTAAATATTGACTTTTCTGCAGCCGCTCTTCTCTTGATCCTGAAGGTACGGAATTTGCGTGATTAATAACATAATTAGATGATGTTGCTACATTTACAGTATTTTCATCAGAACTTCTCATTTTATTTCTAATATTTTGGTGGTGCTGTTCATCCATTTGTAAATATGGCTTGATTGACGAAAAACTTCCGTGTCCTGTGATTTTGATTAATTCTTGTTCAGAAACTCCAGATTTGGCTAATTGTGAAACGGCAGTTAAGCGGCACGAATGATTGAAAATTTTTACTTTTTTGGTATTCACACCGATCGATTCTGCTCCCATTTTTGTCCATTTTGACAACTAATTTTTACCGACTGGTTGATTTTTATACCACTGAACAAGCTTAAAATATAATTCTTGCAAACTTTTAGCTGTGGAATTCCACATACAATTTAATATGTATTCTTTATATTCTTCTCCATTGGTTTTCTTCATATTCCATGCCCAGTCTTTCAAAATATTGTTTAATTCACCTTCTGATGTATGTGCATCTAATGTATACTTACGCACTGTACAAAATTGGGTAAATTGAGCCCATATACTATTTTTACTTTGCACCGTATTCGTGGGTACCAAAGATTTTACAGCCTTTTCTATAGAATTTTTATCAAAAACACCGAATCTTTCCATTTTATTATAATTTATTAAATTGCGACAAAACTGCGTGAGCATTTGACATTTTTATGTGACGTATCATTGACTATTTCTCTAGGGAAATAGTCGCTGATGTATGGTCTAGAGAAATAGTCGCTGATATATGGTCTAGAGAAATAGTCGCTGACAACTGAATCCGATTGGTCTGAATTTTAAAAATTGTGACATGTTATTGGTTAATATAAATCAAGGGAAATAATCACTTATAATACCACTAGTGACCAAATTATTTCCGGAAATATTTTAGAAATCGCGAATAATTTGAAAATGATCCCGAAATATCATGCTCTATAATTTTTATTCTACACAGGATTTCTCTAAAATAAACCGTAAACTAAGCGCTTACAGTTGAACTACAACTGTCAGTTTTAGTCGATAAAGTAGGACACTACTAATTAAAGTGATTTAAAAATTGGCGGGCTTCATAATTCAGATATTTGAAGCAATTTGAAGTAACATTTTCCTATTTGACAACTTTTACTTACAACTACTAATTAAACAATAAGTTAAGTGAAGTTTTGTTGTAGGTAAATGTAGAAAAATAGAAAATGTCACTTGTTTTAACTAAAAAATAAAATTCGTTGAAAAATAAAACACATTTTTAAAAAGTTTAATTTATTTAGGGCCGACTCCACCGTTGTGTTAAACAGAGATTAAAATGACATTGTTAATGAAAAAGTGTCATTTTAAACTTCGTTTAACACAACGGTGGAATCTGACCTTGGAATTATCATGTAATTACATGTGTCTCATTATCTTCTAACTTCATATTTTGAACTTATCAAGCACTATATCAAACAATAAATTACTGAAAAATAAAAATATAATATGAAAACCAGCACAGCACATGACAATGATTTTGTTATTAAAAAACCAGATATAGTTTTTATAAAAAGTAAAAGTAGTTAATTTATTCCCCACTTGACCATTCACTGTTGGGTTCTAATAAACAGTGCTGTTTCTGAAGTGACGATAGGAAACAGTAACAAAGCCTACACATAACACACATGATTGAGAATTTAAACACAAACTGAGACTGGCATATTAGGTTTATACACCTAGACCATAAATCGAACAAAAAAATTAACACAATTGTTTTAAATATCCCTAATACTGACTTATAAATCCAAGGACAAATCATTCTATACTCGGACAAAATATTGAAGAAGATGATTCCTCCCTGATCACGTACAACAATAATACTATACCAGAGCATAATGAATGGAATCACGCGCCTAAAACTGCAGAAGTTATCGGTATCACGTGCCAACTAGTCATAAATGCATGTTTATTGCCAAAATGAATTACGCCAGTGGCGTATAAAAACTATTGGCAAATTAAATGCGGTAATATTAAATAATATTATATGAAAGTAGGTTGGTTATCTATTTTTGTAGTAATAATCATTTATATTTATAATTTTGTTTTGTTTATTGTTAAAATATCTAAATATTATGCCAGTGGCGTAGAAACACTATTGGAAAATTAAAAGGGGTATTATACTAGAACAAAATATTAAAGACGGTGCGCCTTAAAACTGCAAAAGGTATCGTTATCATATTAAAATGCACTCTTTCAGTATTGCAGAAATACTATATTGGCAAATTAAATGGGTATTTGTAAACATTACTAGATGAAAGTAGGTTGATTATCTATTTTTGTTATAATAATTCATCTATGTTTATAATTGTATTTTGTTTATTATAAAAATATGTAAATTAAGCTTAGTATCACTCACTTAAATTCTAAATCTATGAAGTTTCGTAATCTATTGATTCTGCAGAACTATCACTGGAATCGTCTTTATCGTCAAAACTTAAAGTTATGACTAAAGGTTCAACTACCGTTTCGATCATACCGTCCAAGCGCCACATAATATTTTCTTCCTTAATTACATGGGAAATAGCATTCTGCCAATCTTCAGGTTTTATACGTTCTATACCGGTTTTTAATAAACTTTGAACGTCGGCTACTTTAAAAGTTTTATTTTCTCGAGCTACAAACCCTTTCATTTGCGCCCAAATTAGTTCAATAGGATTAAATTTGCAGTGATAAGGGGGAAGTCTTAGTACCGTAATACCACGATCACGAGCCATTGTGTCGACAACATGTTGAATATATTTATGGCGGTATTCCTTTATTAGGTTTATTAATTCCACTTTAAGCGTAAATGTTATTGCTTTATCCCGCAGCCAGGTTTCCATATTTGCTTTCCTACTGGACATTATCGGAATGCGTTTAACTCGTCGACTGTGATAAGAAGTGTTATCTAGTACAATAACTGGATTTCGTTCTACACGCTGTAATACTTCAGTAAACCATTTTTTAAAGTATCCCGCATTTATGTCCTCGTGGTAGTCTCCTGTTTTTTTCTATATAAACACAAGGGCGCTATTTTCCAAAAATCGACTGTCACTTCCGATGTGGGTAACAATTAGGCGCTGTCCTTTACCTGATGGTGCTTTTAAACCTGTAGATAATCTCTCTATAAAAGCTTGGCGATGAATAGTTACAGAAGTATCTTGCCATATCTTAGATACCGTGTGTCCAGCAGTCACCCACGTTTCATCGATATATTATATCTTTTTTTAGCGGCTCTAAACTCTTTAATATTTCGTTAATAACGTCGTCGCCAGGACACTTTATCTGACCTTTCAATTAAAATTGATTACCTACACCGTTTGACAAAACGAAATTTTAGGCCCCATAAAATTTTTAGTAAAGTTTCACGGCTCATTAATGGAATATCTTCGTTTTCTCTTAATTTCGCAAGAACAACTTTAAGTGTTGGGGCTTTGTTTTCAAAAAAAAAAAAAAAAAAAAGAATGTACAGTTCTTTGAATGATTTGTTCTTGGTTATCGTCCAATTTCAACAATTTTCGACTACGGGTATGCGTTTTAGAGGCTTCTAAGGAGCCTTCTTTGTCTTTTCGCGTACAATACGTTCAATTGTTGAAACAGATACTCAAGTTAAAAAAGAACTGCGGTTTGCAGCTTCATTTGTAGGAAGTGTCTATTTCAGCCCATCATACACTTTCCATATAATGTTCTTTTCATCCTTTGATAAGGGCTTTCGCCGACGTTATTGGGTTTCACTTGGACCCGCCTCTGAATCCATTACTATTGTAACAATATAATTCTACTATTAAATTGTTTTTATTAAATTTATAAAGACACCAATATTTTACTATTTAATAAACTTTTAAAGTACCTACTTAATATACCACACAATAAATATCGAATATGCAACTACCACTACCAAATTGTATGGCACAAACTGTAACAATTACTCGTATATCAGAAAAGAGCACTTATACAAAAAAGTGTTTATAAAATATAAAATAATTATCGTAAATAGTTAAAGCGATACAATATAACTTCGTCGAAAGTTAGTTTTAACTGTCTTTGTGCCTGTGCTGACAATATTCAATATATAACCCGTCTGTCGTTTATTAACTTTAAATACATTTTAAAACCATTAAACACAGATAACGAAGTTATTAGGGAATAAATATATTCATTTCTTGAAAACTATCAAAAACGTATATTTAACGCATTATTTTTGTTTAAATAAAGATGTTGACAAACAAATTTAATAAAGTATACTAACATAACTTCGTCGAAAGTTAGTTTTAACTGTCTTTGTGCCTGTGCTGACAATATTCAATCTATAACCCGTCTGTCGTTTATTAACTTTAAATACATTTTAAAACCATTAAACAGAGATAACGAAGTTATTAGGGAATAAATATATTCATTTCTTGAAAACTATCAAAAACGTATATTTAACGCATCATTTTTGTTTAAATAAAGATGTTGACAAACAAATTTAATAAAGTATACTAACATATACCTAATAAATAATAAATAATTATTTGATATTTGATAGGCCGCCTATGCTAACTCTGTCTGAATTTTCATTCATAGACAATAGTATTGATCATGCATATGACTAACCTTCTCCAATATTTTGTCCGAGTATAATACTAATATTCTTATACTTATTGTCCCTTTAAGGCCTTTACCCATCTATTTCAATCTGGGGTACAATAAGCTTCCAGTTTCAGTAAAGGTGGGCTTTGAAACACACTCTAATTCAGATAGATATTTATGCACATTCAACAATTTCCATACCCAGAAATATCTAAAACAAAACAAAAATAAAGGTTCAGTGTGTATTTTAAAATTAAAAATTAACAGGAGTCATAACTTTTTTAAATTCTTACATATTTTCTTGCAATAAAAGGTACAAAAATAAAAATAGAAAACATCTGATTTATGATCCTAATGCAAAAATTAACAAGTTAACATAAATATCATATTAGTTTTTGAACATATTTGGGTATTATTTGATAAATATATTAATGAATGTTACCCAAAAATTGAACAATAACTTTTTGAGCACAAATCATTCGCCTTTTTTTATCATGGTCTTATATAAAACTATGATGAGGTTCTATCTCGGGTTCTACAATGTCTGTTTATAAATTGGCTTCACACATTTCGCTCACAACTCCTTTAATTTTTTCGACCACAAATGTTTAAAATGTGGATCTAATTATCTCTAAAATTAAAAATAGCAGTAAAAATATAAAATTTCTTGTTAGTTTTGTAAAAAAAAATTACTTCTGCAATTAAAATTTAAATGAATCAGAAGTTAATGACATTCTTAAGAACCTCCCTATAGTTAAATTAGTTAAATCTAACTTACACTAAATTAATACAATTTACTCACTTACATTTGAAAAAAAAAATATCACCTACATTTGAAAATAAAAATAATATCAGGCTGACATATTTATTATTTATGGCAACATAACCTAATTTATTTTTAAAGCCAGATTTACAATATCTCATAATATTTAAATTTAGCTTAAACTATATATTTATTAACGAATATCTCTGTATTTGATCACACATTATATTAAAGTGAAATGTAAAGGGGTAAATAAAGAGCATCTAAAAGCTAACTTAGAGAAGCAGCAAGAGAATTTGAAAGCTAACTTAGAACAACAAGAACAGGTTAAAGAAGAGCTGGAAAGGCAAACTAGAGCTGAAATCGCTGAGTTAAAAAAAGAATTCACAGCCAAGCTTCAGTAAACAGCATTGAAGCTTCAAACACTACTACCTCGTCTGCATCCATAACCGAAACAAGCCACATTCGAATCCCAGTTTTACAAAACTATACTAGCAAGACCATTAAGGCAGCCACGTTTGACGGTCAGACAACATGGGAATCATATCGACTCCGATTTGAAGCTGCAGCTAGAGCCAATGGCTGGACCGAGAAAGAGATGGCGGCTTCATTGATAGTGTCACTGCTAGGTCAGGCAGCAACCGTTTTACAGTTACTTCCTCAAGAGGAACCCAGTTATTCATCTCTCGTCCAAGCTTTGGAGATAAGATATAGCCAGCAGCATTTGCAGCGCGTATTCCAAAGTCAGCTAAAGGTTCGTAGTCAGAAACATAATGAGAGTCTACAGGAATTCGAGGCTGATATAAGAAGGTTAATTCATCTGGCTTATCCACAGGTGCCGAAAGATTTCCAAGAACAACTCGGAATCCAAGCATTCATTGACGGACTACAAGATGTGGAAATGCAGCAATTTCTTCGTCTACAACATCACAAGACGCTGAGGAACAAAACTAATTGCATCCCAGGAATATGAAGCGGTAAAACTCCTATCCAGATCTTCTCGTGCAAAAGTGAGGGAAATTAAATCCCAGGAAAGTGAGGAGGCCAATACTAATGCTATTCCCCAAATCTTAAATATCCTACGAAATATGCAAAATGAAAGCAAGATATGCTTCAATTGCGGAAAAGTCGGACACATACAAAGAACCTGTAGAAGCATGGGTCATTCTATAAATCGAGAATCAGCGAATGAGACCAAAAAATCATATAGATCTAAGACCAACAAGAATTAATTACAGCAGCTATGCGTCCCGAAGAAACCAATCACCCACACCAAGCCGGCTTTCTTACAATAACCAGAAAGTATGGTCTCTATAGCAACGCAGACATTTTCTTCGGGAAACCCCGTTAAGAGGAACAATTCTGGTATGGTAAAAGGCTCAAAAAACGAGAAGAACCGGTTGATAAAGTTACTCTTCGGGCCACCACTATCAAGCCAGAGGGCGATGAAGAAGAAAGCACCCTTGAAAATCTGAGACAGGGACAGAAGAAAGACAATGACCTAAAGGTTGTCCGAGAATGGCTCAAAAATAAAGTCACACCTACTTGGCTAGAGATAGCCAAATACAGTAGAACTATTAAAGGCTACTGGACCCAGTGGGATTCCCTGTATCCTTACGATGGCCTATTGCACCGGAAGTGGGAGAGCCCCGATGGAGTACATGTATTCCGCCAAGTGATACTGCCAAGGTCACAGGTGAGAAAAGTATTGGAGGAGCTTCATAGCAGCCGTGATACTAAAAGGACACTGGCACGTGTTCGGGAAATATTTTATTGGGTCAATTGCCGACGGGATGTAGCGACTGAAAAATCCACACCGATAAACCATAAGCTAGAATGGACAGGCGTGCCACAGATACACATTTTGAGAGTGGCGACAAGGTATGGCTGTGCAATCCCAAGCAGCGAGGAGGACTTCGTCAGAAATCGCAACGGAACTGGGAAGGCCCTTATTCCGCCCTTCAGGAAAATTAACGACCTGATCTGCCGCATTCAACTGTCAGCGGTAAGTAAATTAAACGTAGGTCGCATTGGAAAGATAGCTCCATTCCATGGTCCAGTTCCTCTCCATTAGTTCCAACTATGTCCCAGTAATCAAGTTATTCGGGACGAATAACTAGAGAGGAGGGAGTAATGTTACGCAGCGCCCTGCAGTAGCCTGCGGCTATTATAGGAAACGTACATATAGAAAAAGAAGTGGAATATTACTTATCCCCCTACAGTGTGCTGCGGTCGTCATAAGAAAAAGTACAAGTAAAACAAGATAGAATAGTTCAGAAATGTATCGAAATGTCATTACCCGTCAAGAATATTTTAGATGACAGTTAGAGGTTTGAGAAGGGTCAAGCAAGCTATATAAGGATGATCCTGACGTCAGTTTTCAGTTTTATGATAGACGTTACTTGTTAATGTAATCAGTTGTGTAATTGTTGTTAAAGTTGAGTTGAAATAAATTGTGATACCAAAACCTGTGTAACAATATTGTATGGAATATATTTGATATTTAAGTTTGGAGAAGAAAATTTATTTATTAAATAAAAGTTACTTCTAGTATTATTAGAGAGTTATTGAAAGTTCACTTAAAGTCAGTCACTATTAGTGCCGCTCTTATTTTGACATCTGAGCATGCGCAGATCACTAACTTTAATAAAGATTCTGCCTGTTCTTAATAAGAAAGTTATTGCAAGTTCACTTAAGGTCAGTCACTATTAGTGCCGCTCTTATTTTGACATCTAAGCATGCGCAGATGTTTATGTTCTAAAACTGACTTTATTAAGGATTGTGCCTGTCCTTAATTGTGGATGATTAAGGGCAGCAGGTAGTGGCGACTTTATAGTTTTCGGATACGCTCTCCGACATTCGTATCCGTTAGAAGTTTTTTAATATTAAATATTTAATATAATCGTCATTTAAACCTTCTAAAATTATAATTTCTAGTGCCTCTTTAATATTATAGACAACAAAAAACATGAACTATAATTTAAAGTTTGGTGGCTGGCTTTATAGAAATTTGCAATATCTCTCTATTAAGGACAGGTACAATCTTTATTAAAGTTAGTGATCTGCGCATGCTCAGATGTCAAAATAAGAGCGGCACTAATAGTGACTGACCTTAAGTGAAATTGCAATCACTCTCTATTATCTATAATTTTTGCTATATGTCAAATTTTCCTGAAATGGTCCGTATTCGAGAAATTTCACAAAATGGGCAAAAATCTGATTTTTAAGAAAATTGTTATTCTAAAAGTTGTTCACGATATCGCACTCTATAATTTTTGTTTTGTACATGATTTTTCTAAAATGGACCGTAATGGAAAAATTGGAGGAAGTGTGCTAAATTTAATTTTTTTAGTATTTTCGTTTTCAATGAATATCTACATAAAAATATTTCGAGTTAGATGTATGTGGAAAATGCATATATTAATTTTATCCTCCAAACATTTATAGAGGTGCTGCAATAGGTTGTACAAAATAACCGGAAAAGCCTATAATAACTAGATAGGAAAGTCTTGTGTTGGACACATCAAATATTTTTTATGGGATACCAATGATTCGTGAATGCTATTTTTATTTAGGAAATTTATATTGGCATGTTTTGTTTAGCTTAGTTGTATTCTCTACTGTTTAGCCCCTTTCTTAAAGGGGCCTGTTTTTTCAGTAACCTTATTTGAATTTTCTCACATTGATGAAAGATAGTGCTAAGGACGCAGTCCTGTAGTCCTCCTGTTTTAGTAAATTTTAACTCCTCTTATTTAACTCTGAAAAATCTAACGTTTATGCAAGATTCTGAGAGTTATACATTAAAGCATTTTTTCTTATTTTATTACTTGTCCTTTATACCAGGTTTTATTATTGCCCACACAATATTGAGAAGATTTAGAGAAGACTTATTTTTCTTTATATATTTTCTCGACTAGATATGTAATCCTGTGGACTTGATTTATTGTCCAATTTTAATCCTTTCTTTCATAGCAGAATCTTAAAGAATAAAGAAAATTTAGGATTATATGTTTTATGAGTTTTCTTCATATTGCCTACAATGTTACTTTTTTAATATAGCCCGCTGAAGATCTATCTCTCGTCTCGTAACTCAATATTACATTATTTTCTAAATTTAAATAAAGATCGCTAGAACTGCAAAGGGCGAGGTGAAGCAAACTCAAAGAGCTATTCGGAATATATCCATCCAAAACTAAATCGGTAAAGGAAACTCAATTTCAGCTCGAAATTTCATTATACTTTTAAAAACCCCGTCACCTCATCTCCATCCTTTTCCATAACTAGAAGACTAATTGAATTTTTATTCGAAAACTTAGTTTATCTAGTTTACTCCCGATGGTCCAACTTGTTACACATTCCGCTGCAAAGGGCGTATCGAATTAAAAACGTAGAGGAAGGAGTCTACAAATTGCGAGAGACCGTCTCGCATGGAGCTTGTTAGTAAGTGTCAGTTATTACAATCAGTTAGCGACATTGTTAGTGCTACCTGTCCCGTGGGAGAGAAAGAAGGGATGAAATACTTCCATGTTACGATCCCTGGAGTTTCGTTTCTAGTGTAAGTGATACCAGAAAACAATGTAGGTTGTTATATAATAACAAACCAGAACAAGGGATGTTAGGGCATGAAAACAGAATGCAACAGATTCTCAGTCTGAAATGAAACATAATAATGAAGTATAATTGAGTATATTAGTCGTGACATTATTAATTATTACCATACAAAACAAATTAATCTGGCAATAACGTCAGATCGCAACTAACAAAATTTGTTTTACAATTTTAGTTATAACATTTATAAAATACATAAAATTTTGCATTTAAATTTTTAGAACATTTTACAGGAAATATATAAAATTAAAAGGCCAGGTATAGGAAAATTTTTACTTATTACCTAAAGGACTTTTTAAATCGTTACATGGCTTTTATAACAATCTAAAACAAGTTTTTGTTTTAGGCTTGTTAGAAGCTTATAGACATGACTATCAATGGCTATTAAAACATTTATAGAATCGTTAAAAATCTATTTTATAATTGTTCTGTAAGTATTTATATAACAAAAGAAATTGAGAGTACTTACTGAATTCAGAATTGTTTTAAAAAATAAATTTACATGGAATAAATATAAAATCTACAAATACAATATGATAGTACCAGATGTTTCTAATTTCTAATTTCAGCAATGAAATAAAATATGTACATACATATACAATAATTTAAAAACTTACAATGTCTATTTCATGAACTAAATAAGAATTTAGACCATGCTTAAATTAATTTTCATGGTACAAAAGCAGAACATAAATGACAAATTACAGAACCTATTTCATCAACCACCCATGCGTCACCTATCTGTATGTATACAAGTATTAGAAATTAAAAATTTAAAAAAACCGACTTCAAAAACGTGCAGATGCCATCACCACGTCTTAACCAAATTGATATGGGACCACCCCTGAGGTACCCTCTTACTAACAAAAAAAGAATCATATAAATCGGACAAGGTGGTAAAGCATTATCGCTAAACATACATAAAAAATGAAGAGTTTGAGGATTTTCTCATGGACCCAATTATTATATTTTGACCAAATTTATATGAGACCACCCCTGAAGTACCCCCCTTCTAACAAAAAAAGAATCATTGAAATCGGACATCGCGTTAAAGCATTATCGCGAAACATACATAAAAAATGAAGAGTTTGAGGATTTTCTCATGGACCCAATTATTAGATTTTGACCAAATCTATATGGGACCACCCCTGAAGTACCCCCCTTCTAACAAAAAAAAGAATCATGAATCATGAAATCGGACATCGCGTTAAAGCATTATCGCGAAACATTCAGAAAAAATGAAGAGTTTGAGGATTTTCTCATGGACCCAATTATTAGATTTTGACCAAATCTATATGGGACCACCCCTGAAGTACCCCCCTTCTAACAAAAAAAGAATCATTAAAATCGGACACTATGTTAAAGAATAATCGCTGAACATACATAAAAAAAAAAAAAAAAAAATATCGCGACGAATTGATAACCTCCTCCTTTTTTGAAGTCGGTTAAAAATAACAACCCCCTACCTAATTTAAAAATTAGTAAAAATTGCTTTTTAATAATATAAGTTATAAATAGTACATAAGTAAAGTATTACATATATAAATAGTAAATATTAATATAAAAACCAAGAAGCTGACATGTTCCTTTGAATTAACCAATTTTAGTCCAGGAGCATAAAATAAATGGTTTCATAACGGATTTTACTTTTCTAATATTATCATTAGTTAACGAGATTGTAAGTTTTTGAATAGCCTGTTGTCTAAGGACAGCCATCCCCATAGTCACCAAGAGGTATCTGAGGACAGCCAGCTTCTCAGTTATCAGATGGTTTGTGAGGATAGCCTAGAGTTGTTTAATCATAGACAGCCTCTTGGTTGCCAAGAGGTACCTTAAGGTAGCTACCACTTTATTACGTCAAAGTCCTGTGAGTTATTAACGTCGCCCAGAGACATCTGTGAATAGTGTGAATCCTCCAAGGGGTATATCGCTAGCTTTATCTGAAAAAACCCGTAAGACCATATTTTATCAAATTGGACATTTTAATGCCATCACTCATAAATTTTTTTTTGTCAGAAATTTCAGACACAAACCCGTAAGTCTAATCCCAGCTGAAACCATAAATATAACTCTATTAGTCCACCATTGTTCATCACAGGTGCAGTAGTGTTTTTTAAAAAGATTATAATATTGAAGTTGAGTTACGGGATTTTCGTGGGTACTACATTTTGAGTATTGACAAATAAAACAACCTTACGAGTGTTTCCTACTTACAGCAGATGCGACGGCAAAGGAGACCAAAAACGGTCTCTTTACGTATAAACACATTGACTTGTATGAAATACATTTCGCAAGGCAAGAGACAAAAGTCGGCGACAGAAAGAGCGATCTCAGGGTAGCGTTTGCTGCCTGTCACACCGCCCTTATTTAGCACTTGCATTTCGAGGTGATTAATTGATATTTTATAGAAATGGTAATTGCAAAGTTCTTTTGATCTATCCTGCGCAGTGTTGCTAGATGAAAATTTACTGGAACAGTAGGTGGGTGAAAAAAAAAACAGTAGATCTGAATAGTAGATTTTAATACAGGGGGAAATAATTATAAATTTCAGTGTAGTGGCTAAAAAAAGAAAACGAGTATATAAGAAACGAAAAATAAACATTATTTTATCAAATTAGAAAGTAAACAAAGCATAGAAAACATATAATAAAATTTTTAATATGTACTTAACGTCCGGAAACAAATAAAAAACAATGAAAAATGATCTTTCAGATCAGTTTGAATTAAATAATTCAAATACGTTGTGTTTGGCATGCATGTTCTTTTTATTTTTTGTTGCATTTTAAATAAAAACATAATGATTATCTTGAGGTTTTTTTT
This sequence comes from Psylliodes chrysocephalus, assembly GCA_927349885.1. NCBI lineage: Eukaryota > Metazoa > Arthropoda > Insecta > Coleoptera > Chrysomelidae > Psylliodes > Psylliodes chrysocephalus. Next base: position 37,569,571 of record OV651817.1, read on the forward strand.
ATGGATCAAACCTACAAAAGTGGCTGCGTATTACGCTGCTTTTACTTCAGAAAATTTACCAGAGAAAAAATTATTTGACCATTTGCTGAAGAATGAGGCAAACTTAATAAATTAAGAATAAAATTTGCTTAATTGGTAAAACAGTAGATTTTATGCATGAAACAGGAGAACAGAGACAAAAACAGAGAATCTACTTTAAAACAGTAGGTGTGACAACACTGATGCTTGCCGGTTTCCTTGCCTTGGCTTCCCAAATGTGTAAAGCGTAACGTAAATTCACCTGTCTCCTTCGCCGATACTTCTGCTGTCGCCTGTCCTATGTCGTGTGTTTCTAAATGGTACCTCTATTGTTAAATATGGCCGTACAACTTTTATATTAAAGTTTTTTTCATATTTCCAACAATAAAACAGCAATCGATCAATTACGCACTGATTAGACGCCCTGTATATGTGTTATTGGCTAACGTGTTGGTATCGTTGGATAAGAAAATTTATAAGGAATTTTATAGTAAAATAATTTACATTCCAGGGCTGAATACAAACAAATAATGTACATTTTTATTTTAGTCAAAAACGCAACAACCTGTATATCCAAAAATGTTTTTAAAACATGTATTATCCAAAAATGTTTTTAAAACATGTATTTTTTAAATTCATATAACTTTTATTTGAAACTTGTTTACGTGTCTATAATACAAATTGAAATATTGAACAATTACGTATAAGTTCAACATAAAATTATAAACCTCTGTTTTGACGATTAAAAATTAAATTAATTTTGTCGGGCGAAAATTTCGGGTTGCGCTTATGTCGTAATCGCTTTTGTCGGGAAGTGCATTTGTCGGGGCGAATTTGTCTGTGCGCATTTGACGGGTCACCGCCTAACACGTACCTGTTCTGTGTCGGTATTGATGCGGAACACCCTATATATAAGGACAAGGACTTAATGTAAAAACTTCAGGTTTGCAAGTTCTATTTTAGCATGGAATTTATTTGCCTCTAATTACGTTGCCACCATTAGTGGCTGACGTTACAAAAACTTGCAATATCTCTCTAATATTACTAACTGCTACCTATAAATAATTTAAATCCCTTCTACTATTTTGTTACGATCCCTGGAGCACGTCTTCAGGGCAACACATTTTTCATTTATTCGAGAATTTAATTTAGAGCATATTTTCATTAACGCTGATGATGATGGCGTGTTTTTATTGTCAGCCGACTGGTTATGATTATATTTTTCCGTGTTCCTCTTTTGTTGCGTTTCATGGTACACAAAATTTAGATAACAATGGACGTTTAGCCTTCAAAACGTTCAAGATAAAAATGCAAAATCGGGGTTAGGAGTTATCGCGTTTTTAAATTATTACCGTCGGATTTATCTTATAAAATGAGCAAGCGTATAGAATACTGAAAAAGAGATATTAATTTAAGAATATCAACAAAATATGGAAATTAAATGCAGGCTTCACACTCTACTTGAAAAGTACACTTGTAAGTAACGAGGGAATTCTAGTCAAACGACTGGAAAATTCAAAGCCATATTTATTTGTCTCTGTCCAGTGGGAGATACCTACAAATAAGCTTTTCAAGTAGTGATCCAAATCTAGCTAGTGTTGTTTTAAGAATGATTGTGTTAAAAAAAGTGTAGAACATTTAGAGAAAAGTCTTTACAAAGATGGATCTGCAAGGTAACCGTTTCAGAGATATGGTTGGTTATTCGTTTTTTGATCTCATAATTGCAATTGTTTATTTCTTATTTAATATGTCCAAATAAAAAAAGGGGCTTCTAATAAAAATTAAACCAAATTTACATAAGATATTTAAAGTGGTCTCCTTCCATTTACATGCATGCACGACATCTCACCTACTCATTGGCTTGGATTTGCTGGCATTTGTTATTAATTCATAGCTGCAACTACTTAAAGCAATTTTCAGGAGTACAGACTAAAAGACTAATATTTTTAAATAATCCCAAGAAACATTATTTAAAGGGTTTAACACAGTTAATCTTGTAGGCCATAATACGGTTCCGTCCCTTTATATTCATCTACTAGGAAAATTATGGTGAAAATGGCATCTACTGGCAATCGAAAAATGAGCTGGATCATCATCATGATAAAACCACATTTTTTGCCTTTGGTCCAAATAGTTATTTTCGTATTAAGTTTGTATTAAAATGAGTGTTTTTTTAATGGCACATGAGAGTGTTAATTTTTTGGCCGAGACCGCAGGTCGAGGCCAAAAATTCTCTCGAATGTGCCATGAAACCATGAATTCTATACACGAAATACGAACAACATTTTTTGTACAACTGTCAATGTGAATTTACATCGTCTGAAATATATTAAAAATAAACAGTACTGAACTTGTAATTTTTTTTATTTATTTAAGAAATACATATTATTGACATTTTAGTAAATGTTCCAAATGTGCACCTCCTCGTTTAAGTCAGACTTTATAACGATGTTCTAAGTTTAGACAGAATTGATCACATGCATCGCAGAATTGCACCATTACGTTGTCGGTCGATTCCGTATGAGCGAAAATAAGAACCTATTAGAAACACTTTTTTATCTGTACCTAACATCATTCTTAACAATTAGGCGTTACTAATTAGTTTTTAAGGTTTACTTGATAGGTCTATACTAGCTAACTTGGATATAACAGCGAGCACAAAAAGACACCAACTTAGTTTCAGTACTGTTTATTTCGGGCAATACTGTACTTCCAATAAATTTTGAGGTGGTTTTTTGTCCCGATATGTTATCGCTTTTAAACGACTGTTGTCTTGAAAATATTATTCAATGTTTTCAGTAAAATCGTATTCAAATTTTTTTTGTCTGAAAAAAATAAATCCAAAATAACTAAATCATATTTCTCTTTTCCATTCATGTTATCCTTAACAGGTTCAGTGCCCACGTCCAGTTTACTGGACGCAGGAGTTTCCAAAGACAACTCGCATCCAGTTTATTTAAATATTAAATGTATATGGTCCTATAAACGGTGGTCTATTGCGATATATCTCAGGTTTTAAAGCAGACCTTGAGGAAAGATTTGCTCTAAAAATGTTTTACTGACCTCAAATTGTTAAATTTTTTACTTAAGGAGGTCCTTTCGCCACACCTCTCGCCTCAAATGTTAAAAAAAAGTTATTAGATTATGACTAAAATTAATTTTTTTCTAATAGTTGAAGTCCTTATTTATCTAATACTGAACTTTTAACTATACCTTACCTTGTAAATTTTTGAGAATTTTTTTTTAAAATGCAGTGCCTCACGAAAAAGTAAGTCTTCAACAACAATTCTCGAATTATACTATTATTTATTGATTAGATGGAGTAGAAAAAAACTAAAAATAAGGTTTTTAAAATATTTAGATTTTGTTTTATACAATAAAATATATATACTAAACCGTGGAACTTATTGAGAAATTAATATTAAAAAATCACAAAAAATTTTCAAGTAACCTAGTTGAAATTTTTTTTGTGATTTTTTAATAATAATTTCTCAATAAATTCCACGGTAACCTATATATTTTATTATAAAAAACAAAACCTAAATATTTCAAAAACCTTATTTTTAGTTTTTTTATACTCCATCTAATCAATAAATAATAGTAAAATTAATTATATTTCGAAAATTGTTGTTGAAGTCTTACTTTCTCATAAGACACTGTACAAACACACACATTTTTAAAAAAAAAATTTTCTTAAAAATTTGTATGGTAAGGTATAGTTAAAAGTTCACTATTAGATAAATAAGGACATCTACTATTAGAAAAAAATTAATTTTAGTCATAATCTAATATTTTTTATTTAACATTGGTGACGAAAGGACCTCCTTAACTGGACTCTGGTGTTTGCTATGAATATGGAAAAATATATCGGAATCCAGTTAATTGGACAATGGGTAAAAGATGTCAATGTGACAGATATCTTCCAAATATATCCAACCTAAGACTACAGTGACATATTTTATAATTTTATTTTTATTTCACAGCATCTAGTGGTCTTTCTGTGTCGTTACTATAAAAACGATTGTCCATCTTCTTCCAAACAAATTAACATATCTGATAAAATTGTAGAATCAAGTTTTCAAGAAATATCTAACGTTTCTGATCAGCAGCAACATGGAACATCTTCGGAAAATTATGTTGGAAGTAATTGTTCAAATTTTACTATCAATTAGTATTCCAATAAATGAAATTGTTTTATGAAGAATAATCAATTAATAATTGACTCTGGTAAAAATAAATCCTTCAAAAAGTATAATTTCATGTTTATTTTGTAAATTATTTTGGCAGTGAAAAAAGTAAACATTTACGCATCAATAGAGATGCAGAAATGTCAAGTTTTTTTGACAGTTGTAGAAAAAATATATTGTTTAGAAGATCACGTATTGTGTTCTGCAAAAATTTTAAATAAGCAGCGCTGTTAATTGGTTTGGTAAAACTTAGTAGTCGATGCCGATGACAGCAAATTAAAAAAAAACAGGACCTAGAAACATGACGCTTACGGTACCCATCTAAATGTTTAATAAAAAACGTGCATGGAGATTTTTGTCGGAATAAACATGCGTTTTGTAAAAATTAACAACTCCATTTTATGTGAAGCCAGCCTTATTAGTAAAAAGAATATTGGCAAGAAAACAGAAGTCTTCAAGCATTAATGCGTAGAAACCATCGGCAAACAACCGAATGTGCTTAATGATCGAGTGGATTTAGGACCTGCACCCGTTCTCTAAACAAGAGCAGGACTAATTCCTAGATCGGCTAATATTCTTCGCACACTTGTCTTCTAAATTATACTCTACACATGCTAGAATTTCTTCTATTCTAGGAGTAGATATCGACCTTGGTCTTCTGGATAAATAGCACTGTTTTCTCAATAAGCTGGTATAACGAAAGCTTTGCATTCTTTAATACGATGTGAACTAATGTTACGATCTGATTTCGCCCTTACATTTTTTGATAACTGATTTTGGCAATTGCCATTGTTTTTGGACACACTTTGTATATCTTGGCGGTATCTTTCTGTGTTTCTGTAATTAAAGAAAACACAAGGAGATACAAATCCAAGTCCTTTTAAAGCTCCTAGTGTAAGTAAAATAATGTATTGATTTCTAATTAATATATATTTATTGTAAAATAGTCACAACCGGTATCTTAAGAGTGTAGTTTATTTAATTACAAAATTCTATAATAAAAAATAATAAAGTCATAAATCCTGACTTATATACAACAATAATTACACATTAAATTTAACTTACTAGAAAAGAAAATTTGCTTTTTTTATGTTTATTGATCTTAGATGAAGAGTTATTACTGTTATTTTTCTTTATTGAACTCCAATTTATTCATTGCAAATATTTTTTATAGGATCCTAAACGTTTAGAACAATGGCAGCATGTGATTCATAGGGCTGATAAAGTACTGTCTAGTTATGATTCTGTTTGCGAGCTACACTTTTTAGAAGATGATATTTTAAAATTTGATGAGACTATTTTAACTAATGGTACAAATTAAATAAAAAGGGAAAGGCCGAGATTAAAGAACGAAGCAATACCATGTATATTCCCGAATCTCCCTTCATACTTGTCCAGTATTAGGAAAAGACGAAACCACCATTGAACCGAACTGAATTTGTTAGAATAAAAAAAAGGATTATGAAATTGTAGTTGTCGAATACAAAATTATCACAAAACTGTTCTTACCAAATTTCACCATTTAACAAACCTTTTCAAATTTGGTCATACCTAATTTTCATTTTATTTAGATAAAATTAAATAATGAATAGTAAATAATGTTTAACATCGAGACTCATTTGTAATTAATACTAACAGTATTTTCTGTACTTTAGTTAGCAATTAAAACAAAGACTTATTTAAAATAAATAAAATCAACAGTATTTTCTGTGCTTTAGTTAGCAATAAACAATTTGATTTTTAAGTGTAAAGGTTAAAGAAAAGGTCCTTTATTTCTCACAAGTCAATTTATTGGCGACCGGTTTCGAAGTTGTCACTTCATCATCAGGCACACCTTGACTAATTCCATAAAGGAAGCGCTACAAAAAGTTTAACAGAACGAGTTAAAAAAGTCATGTGTAATAAGTATTTTTTAAAAAATTTTAATGTAGGTTAGGTTAAACCACCAGATGTCTTTTTGAATAAAATAATTAATTAAAACACATTTAAGACAATTATTAACTAAACAACACAAAATAGTTTTACAAGCACAAACAGTTTAAAAATTTTTAAGGAAATAATGTAATAACATTTTTAAGGAAATAATGTAATAACATTATTTCCTTAAAAATTTTTAAACTGTTTGTGCTTGTAAAACTATTTTGTGTTGTTTAGTTAATAATTGTCTTAAATGTGTTTTAATTAATTATTTTATTCAAAAAGACATCTGGTGGTTTAACCTAACCTACATTAAAATTTTTTAAAAAATACTTATTACACATGACTTTTTTAACTCGTTCTGTTAAACTTTTTGTAGCGCTTCCTTTATGGAATTAGTCAAGGTGTGCCTGATGATGAAGTGACAACTTCGAAACCGGTCGCCAATAAATTGGCTTGTGAGAAATAAAGGACCTTTTCTTTAACCTTTACACTTAATCCCTACTACTCACATATGGCTACCCTCACTCCAAATTTGATTTTTATTATTTTCATAAAATTTTGTAAAATCCCTGACTAAAAATTTTCATTTAAACCGTGTCTTAGTATGCCCTTAGTCTTATTTAGCTTTAATTAACAAATAATTAGCCCTACCCATTAAATTTCAATACTTATCATCAATAATTTGCATTTTACTTAAATAGGAATAAATAGTAAATAATGTATCAATGAAAATATGTAAGACTTATTTAGAAATAAATACAACAGTATGTTCTGTGCTTTATTTAGCTATAAACAAGTTTGTTTTTATTATTTTGACAAAATTATGTATAATTCCCATAAGAAGCCATGTATTTTGAACTATGTAAACCGTACCAGCGCCCATGCGGTTAATTATAAAAGCTCAATTGACGTGTGATTTTTGGGACCATATTTTGAGCATGCCGTTTCGCCTCCTTATCTCTAGTCTTCGTACTACGAACTTATATCTTCTGCTTTTACTGACGACCTTTAGCCTTTCACAAATTGAAGACTCAAAAATAATGTTATAAATCAATTCTCCAACAATACGATGTGCATTCTCTAAAACAAGAAATATTGGATCTTTTACTGCTATTTTGAATAATTATATTGTGCCTAATAATAATTCATTTATCTTTTATTTTATTATATTATATTAATTCCGAAAGCAGCACGACAACATTGAAATTCGGAAGACACCATCTAAATCCAGTGTGTTTTGAAAATCCTGGTTTCGTTTCTAACGCGTCACTAAATCAACAAGCCCATTGTGGGGCTGCACAAAAGGTATAATGGAATAGTGTAGGTTCATTGTTCCAAGAACTAGTCTCCAAATTAACTAACTTCGAGTTTGTTTTAGGCAGTTGTTTACCACTGCTGAAGTGGTAATTAGAATGTGAATTTGTTAATTAAACAAAATCCCTCTAAAGAGCTCACGTACCTTTAAATGCAATAAAGCCTTGCTCTGAAGTTGATAGTCCGCGTTAGTTTCCAAGAATTATTTATTTATGACTTTAAACTTGAAGTGACTTTCGGATTCTGAGAAGTCTTTTGAATAATTGATGTGTGCATATACTTTCGAGCTACGGAAATGAAAATAGCTTATTCCATCTCATTGTTATCAGTGTGTGAACGTGACGTTTATAGAATCCACAAAGATCCTTTGTAATTGTATTTAATTATAATATTCAAAATACCAGGTTATAAAGGTTTATTATTGCTGTCAAAGAAGTAAGACTTACAACCGTATGCATAGTCAATCGCCAGCGGATCGCTGCTGATACCGCCGAGATGAATCTCTGACGAATCGCTAGCCACTTGCTGGAGATTGTCAACGGCATGTCATCTCTCGCAAATTTTCATCTTATTTTATAGGAAAAATTAGTTTTCATGTTTTTTTATGGGGAAAATTTGATATTCGTTCATTGTTACTTGAGTTTTAATAAATGAATCATGAATAACATGCGAGAGATGCCGGTAACAATCTCTTTTCGGGCTTTCGCCAGCGAATCGCTGGCGATCGACTATTCATACGGGAGGAAGCCTGTCAATAACAAACTGTGCGCCTTTTACATTGTTAAATGTACATTTTTACAGTGGTATTTTAATAATAAGAAAAAGCCTACTATAGGCGATTTTAAATCAGTTACTAGAAATGTGACCTTGTCAAATGTGGTCAAGGTTTTTACGTTATTATAATAGCGTTCTATTAATCTGATTTAAAAATGTTTGGTTTATATTGATACTATACTCTGTTTTTAAACTAGGAGGAGCGAATTGAAAAGACGCATTTACACAGGGCAAAGTAACTAGATTTGTCACTAAGAGCGAGTTTCGAAAAATAGTCGTGTTCAAAATTTATGAAATAATTATCTTTATCGGCCTTAGTCGGCGAACGGCCAATGAGCGGTTAAGAAACGAATAAATGTCATAGAAGTAATTTTTAATTGGTCCCAGACAACGGTCGCAAATTTCACATTATTGTGATCTGAAATGTGTGTCTAAAACGAAATGTCACTGTCAAATTAAAGTCAATATGGTTGTTGATTGATGTCAGAAATACCTTTTTCTTGCTTTTGAAATCGACTTTTTGAGAATAACTTCGATCTTTTTAAAATGGATATTAAATATTTAAGAAAATTGTTAATGGAATATCCAGATGTAGCCAGGTTAGTATAAAATATAAAGATCTGTTTACATTTTTAAGGATAATTTGTTATAGGTATAAGAAGTTAAAGTTAATCAGTGAATGACAAGTGGATCACACAGTAACTGGTATCTCTTCTATGAGTAATGTGGATATTATGGCTTATTTAGTGTTAACTCATGGTTAATGCGCTAGAGGGCAAATAAAGGCATTCAAAAGTTTACAGGCCTATGAGTCAGAATTTGTTTTGAAAACTGGAACCAACATTTTCATAACACTACATGTCAACATATATTTTTTAAAGTGAACCATTCATACATACCTATGTAATAATTTTAAGTATTTTTAAAATATTTTTTGTGAAAGTAATGTTTTGTGCCAAATTAAGATTATCCCTAAAGTAGTAGATGGTGTTTTAAATGTTAGAACAATTTTGTAAATAGTTTCATTCTATTCTAATAAATAAAATTTACTTAAATATTTAGTTACATTTTAATCATTTTGGTTAGAAATTCATCAATTTTTAGTTTTTAAAAATCAGTAATAAAATTATTTTTTTCTAAAATAATTCGGAATTCATCTCTTTATGGTAATCTCCCATCTTTTTACCTTTAAAAACCAATAATGCATTTTCTACAAAACCTTCAGAATCAGCATGTAAAATAATAATGTGTCTTCCATTTTTTGTAAGGCTTTTCAGGAATTGCTACCTTTAATAGTACTCAGTGTAGAAGGATCCATAATTGTAGATTTTCAATACAATTGCTTACTGAAGAACTATTATTTACGAAATAAAGTAAAAAACTAAGTAATGGATGAGATATCAAATTATAAAATGTCAGAACTGTCAACAATATCAATTATTAGCTGATGTTCATGCTAAAAAGTAATGTGTGAAACTGACTGTAATCTGACCAATCAGAAGGCTACAGAATTGCCAACTTAATTTTAAATCGCTCCTCTTAGTTTAAAAACAGAGTATAATTTGACAATGCCCATGACATTGTCAGATATCACGAATTTTGGTTTCTGTATGTGTATAGTAGTTAAGATTTGGTTTTGAATCTGTAAGGATAAAAAATAAATCTTTCAACGCCGCACCGCTGTGCCGGTTTTTCGATTTTTTGATTTTTCGATTTTTTGATTTTTTGATTTTTCGATTTTCGATTTTTCGATTTTTCGATTTTTCGATTTTTCGATTTTTCGATTTTTCGATTTTTTGATTTTTCGATTTTTCGATTTTTCGATTTTTCGATTTTTCGATTTTTCGATTTTTCGATTTATCGATTTTTCGATTTTTCGATTTTTGGATTTCTTGATTTTTGGATTTCTTGATTTTTTGATTTTTCGATTTTTCGATTTTTCGATTTTTTGATTTTTCGATTTTTCGATTTTTCGATTTTTCGATTTTTCGATTTTTCGATTTTTCGATTTTTCGATTTTTCGATTTTTCGATTTTTCGATTTTTCGATTTTTCGATTTTTCGATTTTTCGATTTTTCGATTTTTCGATTTTTCGATTTTTCGATTTTTCGATTTTTCGATTTTTCGATTTTTCGATTTTTCGATTTTTCGATTTTTCGATTTTTCGATTTTTCGATTTTTCGATTTTTCGATTTTTCGATTTTTCGATTTTTCGATTTTTCGATTTTTCGATTTTTCGATTTTTTGATTTTTCGATTTTTCGATTTTTCGATTTTTCGATTTTTCGATTTTTCGATTTTTCGATTTTTCGATTTTTCGATTTTTCGATTTTTCGATTTTTTATTTTCCGATTTTTCGATTTTTAGATTTTTCGATTTTTCGATTTTTCGATTTTTCGATTTTTCGATTTTTCGATTTTTCGATTTTTTGATTTTTCGATTTTTCGATTTTTCGATTTTTCGATTTTTGGATTTTTCGATTTTTGGATTTTTCGATTTTTTGATTTTTCGATTTTTCGATTTTTCGATTTTTCGATTTTTCGATTTTTCGATTTTTTGATTTTTCGATTTTTCGATTTTTCGATTTTTCGATTTTTCGATTTTTCGATTTTTCGATTTTTCGATTTTTCGATTTTTCGATTTTTCGATTTTTCGATTTTTCGATTTTTCGATTTTTCGATTTTTCGATTTTTCGATTTTTCGATTTTTCGATTTTTCGATTTTTCGATTTTTCGATTTTTCGATTTTTCGATTTTTCGATTTTTCGATTTTTCGATTTTTCGATTTTTCGATTTTTCGATTTTTCGATTTTTCGATTTTTCGATTTTTCGATTTTTCGATTTTTCGATTTTTCGATTTTTCGATTTTTCGATTTTTCGATTTTTCGATTTTTCGATTTTTCGATTTTTCGATTTTTCGATTTTTCGATTTTTCGATTTTTCGATTTTTCGATTTTTCGATTTTTCGATTTTTCGATTTTTCGATTTTTCGATTTTTCGATTTTTCGATTTTTCGATTTTTCGATTTTTCGATTTTTCGATTTTTCGATTTTTCGATTTTTCGATTTTTCGATTTTTCGATTTTTCGATTTTTCGATTTTTCGATTTTTCGATTTTTCGATTTTTCGATTTTTCGATTTTTCGATTTTTTTTGATTTTTTTTGATTTTTCGATTTTTCGATTTTTCGATTTTTCGATTTTTCGATTTTTCGATTTTTCGATTTTTCGATTTTTCGATTTTTCGATTTTTCGATTTTTCGATTTTTCGATTTTTCGATTTTTCGATTTTTCGATTTTTCGATTTTTCGATTTTTCAATTTTTCGATATTTCGATTTTTCAATTTTTCGATTTTTCGATTTTTCGATTTTTCGATTTTCTTTTATTGAATAAATAAGAAATTAATATTGTTTAACGCCGCACCGCTATGTCGATCGGAGTGGGGGGTGTTACGTTTTTTTCGTTACGGTTTCAGTTTTTTTTTTATTCGTCTGCCGCGCTCAAAGCCCGCAATAAAAGCTATGCAATAGTTTAATAAATATATTTTTTTATATTTTGTAAGATACTGTTTTCTTTAAATGAATATAGTTATTGCTATTCATACATAAATGACATTTCACACTAAGAAACAAGTAATGACGTATTTAAATTAATTATTATAATTAATTAAGATTTCGTTTTAACTTATATGTGCTCACTGTTGATAGATATATAACCTGTTTATTAAATAAGTTTTGAAACATTTATTTATTTTTAGAAATTTTATTTTAGATGTACATTAAAATTTAAAAATTAATTAATAAATAAAGCCTGGCCTAACCATAATGAAACAGTACTGATACTCAGCTGTTACAGCTCTTTACTGCGCATGAGTATCAATCCGGCAGTTACGATATGCGTGAAATCGAAACGGTGTACTTTTAGTACTTAGGAATAGCTTTAGGTTGTTACGGTTACTGTTCAGTGTCAGATAAATTGTGACCTACAGTTTGTTCGCTATACTTACGCGGGTTTCGAATTAAAAATTTTATGAGTATTTCCAGGTAAGTACCCAAAAGTTTGACCTGTTCTTTAAGGAAATAACAACTGGTTAAATGAAATGAAAAATAATGTACAACTTTTAAATTAAATAATAATGGAGAATCTTTTGTATAATTGAGAGCAGAATTAAACTTCTTCATTAATGGAGTCTAAAGTGGCTATTATAAACCTAATAATTTTATATTACACTTCACACAGAAAATATGGTCTATGTATAATAAGAGGGTTATTTAGCTCAAATAAAATATTGTCTAACATAAAAATTTGTTCCATGTAAAAAATTTCAAATTAAAAATAAAAAAATTGAACTTGCCAACAAAAAATGAAAATCAGTCATTATCATCCAAAATATCATAATCGTCATCATCATCACTGTCATCACCATTAATTTTTATTATGATTGGACTTATTTCGTTTATTTTATTTTCACGAGTCCACCAATATTCTATTAGTTTCTCGCACTTGGATATACAGTTCCGCCACACTTCTGGAGTTGCAATTGAAAGTGCTTTTCGCCAAGTTTCCCGAGCTGCGTCGTCACTATAACCATTAGGTCCAATATGGTTGTCATAATATTGTTTTTTTACTACTAACATGAGTAATCACCATTATTTACTCCATTCCTCTAATGAGAAGTAATATTTCTCTCCCTAGGTAAATAATGATAATAAAAAAAAAACCTAGGTAAATAATGAAACTAAATTTCATTAGTTTCATTTTGTTAATTTGACAACTAAACTCCCAGACTACTTGATATTTTGAAATATTTGAAAAATAAGTAGGAAATAACTAAAGCTGGGTTTATTAAAATCTAATCAAATCAAATATGATAATATATATCAGTGTTAATAGTAAAAATATATATTAACTAGGAAATTCAACACCGGCTTTAAAAATTATTAATTAATAACAATAAATCCATGTCATTAAAATATCAAAAATGCAATGGGATATGTCCTAGAATCATACCAAAATTTGACACATGCCAAATTTTTACATAAATAAAGCCAGTCTGATTAGAAACACGCTCCAGTCTGCTTGATATTTCGAAATATTTAACAAATTAGGCATTCCAACGACCTGTCAAACAATAGGTGCCAGTGGGAAATTCTTGTATATTTAAGGGGGGTAGCGACATAGTCTTGCAACTTGGACGCTATTTTTATTCGAAGTAGTACTCGCCAAGCCTGCCAATTTATGAAGAAATGTATAGGTGGGTTTTTTAAATATTATTTTTATTGTGTTTGACATAAAATATTTAAATGTAATCCATTATTCATGATTTTACGTAAAGTAGATAGAATACACCATATGTCGCCACCCTTAGATATACCAAACCTGCCCACTGGTAATTCATTTGTTTGGAATGCCTAATTGTTAGGAAATTACTTATGTCAAAATTAAAATTGCTAATACATTAATGTTAGTAGTAAAAAAAATTCTATATATACCTCGGCTGAGAAAGCTATTATTTACCTCGCACATTATATCCTGAGGCGCGTAGTGCCGAGGGATATAAAAGTGCTCAGTAAATAATAGCTCACTTCTCACCCTAGGTATATAATGTACTATTTGCTATTCCCCATATATATTCGATGGGATTAAACTGGCAATGATCCGGTGGCAGACGTAAAACTTGATGACCGTAACTTTCAATAATCTGATCGTGATCGTGATAGTCACTGAATTTTGATTAAGATGAAAATATTAAATCAGCACCTTCTATAAAACCCGATTTCCCGCCTGTATGTAAAATTATGTGTCGCTTCCCTTCTCCATCGGTATGTTTGATGGACTTTACGTTATCATCTTGCCATATTCTCTTGGTTGCACCCCTAGAAAATATCCATGTTCCGCCTAAATATATAAAATTCGCCCCTTCTTTAAATTTAGAATATTTTCTTAGAAAGTTAATTATCTTTTGCACGACAGAACATCTTTCACAAAGGGCCTTTATGTTATCCTCCTTTTGAAATTTGAAACCCAAGTTATGTATCACTTGCCATAGACTTGTTCTGCTAATGTCGTCAAATTTTCTATCTATTAATTCCGAGAGAATTGTATTTAAGGTCACATGTTCCTTGTTGGCCCTCATTCGATAAATGGTATCACGAATTTCAAATTTCTTTCCATCTTAAATATCTGTCGTTTTCAATGATGGGCGAGTTTTGCGGTGATCTTCTTTCGGCAGTTCACTATTGTGATTTTGTAATACTTCTCTTAATTTGGTTTCAGTAATTCCTAGAGCATCGCATACGCGTTGTTGTACAGACATTACCGATTTTAAAGGACCGCCAGTTTCTATTTCATCCGTAAAATACTTATGTACCCTACAAATTAGACTATCTACATCTAACACACGTCTAGGCATTTTTAAAATTTCCACTAAATTTACAATATACATACAATGTCAACACTTGCAAAGAATCAATTCAACTGCAATATTTGTAATTTTAGTACCTACCCTAATGTTATTTTAATTTAAATCTGACCATTATGGCAATTTAACCTAATTTCTTGGGAAGAGGCTTATTGGAACTGGTTGTCAATGACTAATTTGCATAATTTTGTTAATCCGAAACCCGCGTAAGTATAGCGAACAGACTGTAAAATATATCTTTTATTCTGCCATCAAGGCTGAAGGAGAGTCTATAACTAAACACATATCTTCTCACATTATCGCGTCACATATACGTCAACTTTACTTTATGTGGCAGCCTTATTAAAAGGCAAAGATTAGGCACACCTTGCCTATAACTTGAATCCTCGATTGTCAGGTGCGATTTTTGTTTTTAAATATATATTGCCATTATGAAACTCGTCACCATCATTTAAATTGGGTCCTATAATTATTATAAAATAAAACTTTTAATTTAATTACTTTAATCGATGGTATTCTAAAACTTTAAAGGAAAGTTTAAAATTTAACGTAAATATAAGCTGGTCAGGTCGCCTTTTCTATCTAGTATGTTCCCAAGTACAATTTCCCTGCATTCTGTAATGCTACACTCAGAATGTGAATAGAGGTTTCGGTCTCCTTCGCACAGAATATGTCAGTTTAATAGTTTTTATCGATGCTATTGTGGATACATTTTTCACTAGCGCGGGTTTCCGCATGGAGAAGGCTTGTGTATTCACATAAACTTTCAAAATACACGGTTTTAGGCTCCTACGCGCCTACTTCATTTTCTTCTATAGTGTTAGATCTATCCTTGTACCACTGAATCCAATGTTGTGTCTCCTGTTACGATAGTTTAATGTTTTTAATCTTTATGCGTACACTTCAAATGCACATACTTTGATTTTCTTTTACTATACGGAGAATGGTCGCACTGCGCAGCTTTCTGAGTGCCTTTTAAAAGGAGATAGAAAACTCCGCCATTTTGAACCCTTATTACGTGTTGCCTACATCTTGGCGCAATATTTTTAATCATCCGCTTCTGCTTCGGAATTGTCGGTTTTCTTGTTTTAATCTGACAGGTTAAAACGACTAAACCGACAATTCCGGAAGCAGAAGCGGATGATTAAAACGCACCTGATATTTTGCTTGCTGCTGTCAGTGTCAGTGAATATTATTTTTGAAGTCACAGTTTATTGCTAAAGAATCAGTTAGCTTACTTGGACCAGTTGAAAGTTCCAAAATAACATCCACTCCAGGGATACAAATTCAGGATACGCAGAAGACTGCTGTTTTATTACAGGCAGTTGTCATATATTGTATTATCCGAGTTTCACAGTGTATAAACTGAAACATTGAGATCAAAAGTGCCGACGCAGAGTGAGCGATCTGATTCTTTAGCTGTAAACTGTGTCACAGGGTTCAAAATGGCCGCGCCCTATGTTGGGCGTGTCGGACCTCTCTCTTGCCTCGTATAGTAATCAAAGTATGTGCTTTAAATGACACTACAAAGGACTCCGCACTTTTTTGATTTTGGGTACTGTCATTATGGGCAACTTTCTTGTGGATATTAAATTTATAGCTATACAAGATGAGCTGTTAGAAGGAGTAAAAGTAAGGATAGCAGGAAAAATATTGTCACATACAGTGTGGCCAAATTAAAAGTATCCACTGCCCTTTTCATGGTTTTCTCAGATTTAAAGAAGAATTGCTTGGACACGTCGATTTTTGTTTGGAGGGGGACACATTTTTTTCTCATTGACACTTCAACCTTCGAGCAGTGGGGTGAACAACCCCTAGAATTTAGATAGGGAAAGTACTAAGTGTGGCACATTTTTAAAAAAGTAATTTTAAAAGAAATTGAGTAATACCAATTTTGTTGTGACAAATTGCGTTATTAGCGCCCTCTTGAGGCAGAAAATTAGGCACCTAACTTTTCCTGTTTTCCTGAAATTTAATGCACAAATGCTAGGACATATCGATTTTTGTTTATAAAGGGGCACATTTAAAGCATATTTTTGACCTGCATCTTCAACCCCTTGGTGGAGACAATCACACCCTTAAAATTTTAAAATAGGGAAAGTGGGGCAGAAGAGCTAAACAAACAATTTAGTTTCTTATGAAACCCTATTTATTGGATTTTACTCGAACAGTTAATCCGAAAACGTCTTTAGAAACGTCAACCCTGCAGTTTTGGTATTATACATATTGAAAAATTCATTTAAATTTTGGTTATTAAGAATCAAAACAACTACAATAAGTAGGTAGTAAATTACTTATTTTAATAAAAACTTACGACTGAAATTCCAATAAAATCTAGATCTACTATATCAAAACGAAATTTCTGATTTATCGTTAAAATTTTTTGTCAAAATAAAAACAATTAGAAAGAAATAAAATAAGAAAACAATTTAGGCAACCGTTCATTGTGGTTTCTTTACAATTTGGTTGCTTTTAAAATTATTTAATTTTTTTCGTAAAAAAATCATATTCCATTCCAGAACGAATTGAAATTGTAAAACTTTATTTTCAAAGTATTAGTTGCGTTAGGCTTACTTCTCGGTTGTTTAATAACAATCATTCCAATAAAAATGTAAATCATTCGAATGTTACCAAAATACACCAAAACTTTTTTGATACTGGATCTGTCTGTAATAAGAAAATTCATATGCAGCGAATCGTCAGAAAGTGATAAGATGGCATCTGTACTGTATATCAAAATCAGAAAATGCTTTTTAATTAGCATATGTCTTCTCGATCATTCATTTAAATCAGAATTAATAGAATTATTTCTACATTTAAGTAGGCGTAGAAAGTGGTTTGGTTAGTTTAAAATACGAGCAAAACTGAATTCATTTCAAGACTTTCTACAATATTTTTGGTATACCAATTTTTTCGTCAATTATGTTTTTGTTCTATTTATTTATGTGGCTCTATTGCACCCTCTATTAATTATAAAAATTATCTGGCATGACAAAAAACTAAAAAATGGCCAAAGTCATATTCTAGCTATGGTAAATGAAAAGTGCACCGTATTTCAATAACTGATATTCTTAATTTTTTGAACACGCTGTATGATTTATTTTACAAAGTGTAAGTAAGCATGAACAAATTTGATCAAATTCTGACAGTACCCAAAATCAATGTAGAAAATGCGGAGTCCTTTGCAATACTTGAGGGATTTTCTTGCGTATGTGTATTCAAATCATATTCGTAGCAGTTTTGAATTCATCCATTCTTGCGTTGAAACGATGACGTCACTTTTCAAATGATTTGAAATTTTAGCTGTCAGTTTTAAAACCACGGGAAAGTTAGTTTTAAAATGTTATTCATGGTAAACGTGGGGATAATTGTTAGCGCAATTTATAAATCTGTCACATTTGTCATTCTGTTTTGTTTTTCCAAAATTAAAATTGAGAATTGAGAATGTTTCAAGTAAATTTGGGCCGTTATAAGATCGTTGTAGATAGTGAAACTGTAGAAAGTTTGAAAGGTAGGTATTATAACTAATATAGCTTCTGACAATAAATAGTTATTAAATATTTTAAGAGTGATTATAAATTACCCTTACAGATCCAAAGTATGCTGCTAATTACTTAAGGGAAGTAGAGAAACAAATAACAGGAGGAGTAACAAACCATAGAAAAATAATAAACTGAGAAGTGTTATAGATTTGACATGACTTTTTTACTAAACGGTACGTTCTGGCGCAATCTCAAATTTATGACGTTTTGACATATATGTTTCAAATTCATTTTTAAATATATTTCAACGCAAAAAAATCCCTTAGGTTTGTGACTTATTGAGTGTTCCTGGCAATCTCAGTTGTCTTACTAAGACAGACACAAAAATTAGGTTTATCAATTTTACGAAAATAATTACAAGTATTTGACATGTATGGTAGGATGGGAAATATAGTATGCAGTACCCTTCGAGCAATATATGCTCAAAGGCAGTACCAAACAGGCAAAGAAGTTTAAATATTGGTAAATAATTAAACAATTGTCATTACTTTTAAGGCGGGTACAGATCTAAGCACGTTCGCGTATGAGGCATGCCGAACCGAATGCCTCGTGCGACGCATTTTGTATACACGAATGGTGGACGCACGAGGCGCTGCTCGCCACTGATCCAGGAAATTCGCGAGCACACAACCGTATACCCAGAACATTCGTAAAATTAAAACAAAAATGAAAGATGAGGATGACGTCGAGGAGGTGAGTGCATGTTTTATTATTTTACCCGATACATTAAAAAAAAGAAGAGAAAGGAATCCAGGAGAAGTAAAACGTTTTCCTGGTTTCACTCCATGCAAAATAAATCCTAAAAATTTGCTATAATCTGTAGGGTGCTGTATGGTACAAATTCCTCGTCCAGACTGAGCACGTACTGCGCACTGCCTCCCTTTGATGTACCGCCAACAAACGGATCGGGACGAGGCCGTACGGCGCACATAACGGGGCAATTTGCCGCGCCTCGGAAGCTCGTCCAGATCTGCATGCTCATGCATCCTAGGCTTGCCTCATACGCGTACGTGCTCAGATCTGTACCTGCCTTTAGGTTGACATTTGGTCAACGAATAATTAAAAATTGGAATATTTTAACCTACATTTGGTAAGAATCATTTGTTTATTATATAATCCGTATCTGATCCTATACCTTTTTTAGAAACTTTTGGAATACTTTAACTTTGCTTAAAGTTGACTAATTTACATATATATAGTGTTTATTTGCAGATTATTTAATAATAATTATTGAATTATTATACATATTTAATTTTATTTGGAAATACCATTAATTTATAATCCTCTTTAACAGCCCCTCTGTTGTACGACCCCGGACACCCTCTGTAGTTTTTTAGAACATACTTATAAAGTTAAAAGTACCTCTCTTTAATGATCGGTAAAACTCAATTTTAGAATTCTTAAGAAATTATCTTTTGTTATTTTAGGGGAAGGTTTAGTAAGACAATAGTGAAATTATCTTTCTTGTTTGAATTATTGTTTTATTTTGTAATTTGATATGGCATCGTCAAGAAGAGTATGTATGAAAGATGCAAACAATTTTTGTTTCATTTGCGGAGAGTACGTATTTAAAGAATACCGTTTAAATGTGAAAACGTTCGTATATGAGGCTTACCAAAATTATTTTGGGCACCCGCTGAAAATGAAGAATAAGCCTTGGATTCCGCAAAAGGTTTAAAAAACATGTGTTGAGTTTCTACGTTTATGGACAAATAAGAAAAGAAATAGCTTCAGGTACAGAACCGCTATGATTTGGAATGAACCCATAAACCACCATGACGATTGTTATTTTTGTTTGGTGAACACAACTGGTATTAACCGAAAAATTCGATCCAAATGGGAATATCCTTCCATACAATCGACACATAGACGTGTCCTGAACTCTAAGTCTACACCTGAACCTTAATCTAGTACTTTACAGGAAGAGCCAGAAGATTTTGAGACGAAAAACGACAGTAGTGATAGTGACTTTGAATGCGACCTGGGAACGCCAAAACCATTCAATCAAGATGATTTAAACGACTTGAATAAAGATCTGGGACTGTCAAAGTCAGCTTCAGAAATTTTAGCTTCAACGCTAAAAGAAAGAAAATTGGTAACGAAATAAACTAAAATTTCTTATTAACGCACAAGATAACAGAATTTCCTCAAATATTTTTCTGAAGAAGACAATTTCGTATTTTGTAAAGATGTACCTGGATTAATGACTGCAATGGGATTACAAAATTGTTTCTAGTGAGTGGCGTTTATTCATAGACTCTTCAAAACGGAGTTTAAAATGTGTTCTCTTAGACAATGAGAATAAATTAGGGTCGTTGCCTATTGCACATTGTACAAAAGTAAAAGAAGAATATACAACTATTGCTCTGGTTTTAGACAAAATTAAATATGTGGAAAATAACTGGATCATATGTGTTTATTAAAAAAATGTCAACTTTCTATTAGGCCAGCAAGGTGGTTACACAAAGTGTCCTTATTTTCTTTGCTTGTGGGATAGTAGACCTAAAAATCAACATTGGGTTAAAAAGGATTGGCCTACTCGAAAAAATCTAGTTCCAGGACAACAAAACGTGATAAACCCACCTTTAATGTCAAGAGATCGTATAATTTTGCCTCTATGGCATACAAAATTAGGGCTTATAAAACATTTTGTCAAATGTCTTAACAAAACTGGAAATTGTTTTCTGTTTCTATCAAAAAAATTCCCAAAAATGAGTGCTGAAAAGATAAAAGCGGACATTTTCGATGTTCCACAGATAAGATCATTAATAAAAGACACAAAATTTACAGACACTATGACAGAAATTGAAATAAACGCATGGAATGAGTTTGCTGGGCTTGTTCAAATTTTTTTGGGAAATAAGAAAAGTTCCAACTATTCTCAACACGTTGAATAACTAATGAGTCACTTTAAAACCCTTGGATGTAACATGAGCATCAAGTTGCATTTTCTTCACAACCACCTAGATTATTTTCCTGCTAGTCTTGGGGATCTAAGTGAACAACAGGGCGAGCGATTCCACCAGAAACCTTCGTACGATGGAGGAACGGTATCAAGGCTACTGGAACGCATACATTGACTATTGTTGCAGCATTCAGAATATTCTATGGGTTCAACCCCTGCAAGGAAGTCTTATAAAAGGAAGTTTTTTTTTTACCTTAAGAACAAAATAAAATATAAATAACTTTAAACAAATTGTGTTTTACTATGAAACGGTTATGTGTCATATTTTCTAAACTAAAGCTAATACACAAATTTTGATTACAGATTTGTAGTCTTTTTTAAAAATTAAGCTAGAGTAATGTAATATAAATCATCAGAAATGCTGTTGTGCAGTGAATTAGTTAAAAATCTTCGTGTTTTTCTTCCTTCAGTTACATTTTGTGATTGGCTACTGGTGAAAAGAACTTTGATAGTGTTAGTTTTACTCTACATAGTTAGTGACATTTAATATTTATAACCAACCCGCATTTTAAAAGAATGATAACGGCTCGTATATATGTTATTTTTATACCTTGAAAATAAGAATACAAATAAAAACGCTAATTTTTAGAATATAGAAAAATTTTCTTTTGTTTGTGAATCGTATACGAGCTTTTATGGAAAGATTAATTTCTTAATAGAAAGTAGTTTTACAAAAGTAATTAAACACTTTTCCATATGTGATTAGCACCTAGTTATAAGAAACACCTACCTATTTCAAGATTGGATTCTTTGATTGCTTTTCTAGACAGAACAGAAAACCAACAATTGTTCGCAGTATAGAAAAGTATAAACCCGAAATAAAAATTTTACAAAGTCTTTTATTGACCTACTAAAATTTTCACTTCAATTGCAAGAAGGCAATAAAATCAAAAAGGAAGCGAAGCATGGTTACGCTCTATCCTCGATATCAGTAAACCATTAACCATTTTTATTCATTGTGAGTTCTATACCGCACATTATTCCATTTCGGGTGATCGCAGTGGTCTGGGCGGAAATGACAGCCGTTAAAACACTTGAGCGTAATAGCGAAAAGCGTGTAAAAGCGCTCGTAATAACAATAAAAACTAACCTTACTTTCAATATTTATTTTTACGTGCGACAACTCTGTTGTGCTATATTAATTTTTCAAAGGGGAGTCGCAGTTTGGGTCGTAAAACCCAGTTTTTACCGATTCCAACTTACGTGATGTTCCTTTTATGAAATAAAGGGCGCGGACGACGACCCTCGATTCGCCTACCTTGACCTGAAATTTACAGAAAGCCGGAGCCAAAGTTTTTTACGGCAGGCCCTACGCTCTCTGGGCACCAAATGAGCGAATTTAAAATTTCACTCAAAGTTGCGTCTGCATGAGTTAAAATTTACGTTTGGGATGTTTTATGGCGTTTTGAAGGATATATCTAATGCAGAAAGTAAAGTAAGGTGAAGATTTTATGAGAGAATTAACAAATTTTTTTCTATACTACATATTTAATGCATTAAAAAAGATAGGGGATGTGGTGTACTCGGACAAAATATTGGAGAAGGTGAGTCATATGCTTAATCAACACTGTTGTCTATGAATGAAAATTCCGACGAAGTCAGCATAGGCGGGCGGCGTATCAAATACCAAATAATTATTTATTATTTGTTAGGTATTTTTAGTAAACTTTATTAAATTTGTTTGTCAAAATCTTTATTTAAACAAAGATGATGCGTTAAATATACGTTTTTGATAGTTTTCAAGAAATAAAAATATTTATTCCCTAATGACTTCGTTATCTGTGTTTAATGGTTTTAAAATGTGTTTCAAGTAAATAAACGACAGACGCGTTACAGATTGAATATTGTCAGCACAGGCACAAAGGCAGTTGAAAACTTTCGACGAAGTTAGATTTGTATCGCTTTAACTATTTACGATAAATATTTTTTATTTTATAAACACTTTTTTGTATAAGTGCTCTTTTCTAATATACGAGTAGGTGTTCATGTTTGTGCCTTACAATTTGGCAGTGGTAGTGCATATTCGAGGAGTTATATTTATTGTGTAGTATATTAGGTAGGTACTTTTAAAGTTTATTAAATAGTAAAATATTGTTGTCTTTATAAATTTAATAAAAACAATTTAATAGTAGAATTATATTGTTACAATAGTAGTGGATTGGATTCAGGGGCGGGTCCAAGTGAAACCCAATTACTTCGGCGAAAGCCCTTATCAAAGGATGAAAAGAACATTATATGGAAAGTGTATGATGGGCTGAAACAGACACTTCCTACAAATGAAGCTGGAAACCGCAGTTCTTTTTTAACTGGAGTATCTGTTTCAACAATTGAACGTATTGTACGCGAATAGACAAAAAAACGCTCCTAAAACGCATACCCGTAATCGAAAATTGTGGAAATTGGATGATAACCAAAAACAAATCATTCGAAGAACTGTACATTCTTTTTTTTTTTTTCGAAAACAAAGCCCCAACACTTAAAACTGTTCTTACGAAATTAAGAGACATTGAAGAAATTCCATTAATGAGCCGTGAAACTTTACGAAAAATTTTATGGGGCCTAAAATTTCGTTATGTCAAACGGTGTAGGAAATCAATTTTAATTGAGAGGTCAGATATAGTGTCCTAGCGACGGCGTTATTTACGAAATATTAAAATGTTTAGAGCCGCTAAAAAAAGATATACTATTTCGATGAAACGTGGGTAAATGCTGGACACACGGTATCTAAGATATGGCCAGATACTTCTGTAACTAGTCATCGCCAAGCTTTTATAGAGGGATTATCTACAGGTTTGAAAGCACCATCAGGTAAAGGACAGCGCCTAATTGTTACCCATATCGAAAGTAACAGTGGATTTTTGGAAAATAGCGCCCTTGTGTTTATATCGAAAAAAAGAGGGGACTACCACAAGGACATGAATGCGGAATG
The DNA here is from genome assembly GCA_927349885.1 of Psylliodes chrysocephalus. Classification (NCBI taxonomy): domain Eukaryota; kingdom Metazoa; phylum Arthropoda; class Insecta; order Coleoptera; family Chrysomelidae; genus Psylliodes; species Psylliodes chrysocephalus. The sequence continues at coordinate 37,593,637 of OV651817.1, forward strand.
CTTTGAAAAATGGTTTACTGAAGTATTACAGCGTGTAGAACGAAATTCAGTTATTGTACTAGATAACGCTTCTTATCACAGTCGACGAGTTGAACGGATTCCGATAATGTCCAGTAGGAAAGCGGATATGCAAACCTAACTGCGGGATAAAGCAATAACATTTACTGAGGAGATGCTTAAAGTGGAATTAATGGACCTAACAAATAACACCGCCATAAATATATTCAATATGTTGTCGACACAATGGCTCGTGATCGTGGTATTACGGTATTAAGACTTTTTTCTTATCACTGCGAATGTAATCCTATTGAACTAATTTGGACGCAAGTGAAAGGGTTTGTAGCTCGAGAAAATAAAACTTTTAAAATAGCCGACGTTCAAAGTTTATTAAAAACCGATATAGAACGTATAGAACCTGAAGATTGGCAGAATGCTATTTTCCATGTAATTAAGGAAGAAAATAATATGTGGCGCTTGGACGGTATAATCGAAACGGTAGTTGAACCTTTAGTCATAACTTTAAGTTCTGACGATAAAGACGATTCCAGTGATAGTTCTGCAGAATCAATGGATTACGAAACTTCATAGATTTAGAATTCAAGTAAGTGATACCAAGCTTAATTAACATATTTTTATAATAAACAAAATACAATTATAAACAAAGATGAATTATTATAACAAAAATAGATAACCTTCTTTAATATTTTGTTCTAGTATAATACCCCATTTAATTTTCCAATAGTGTTTCTACGCCACTGGTATAATATTTTGATATTTTAACAATAAACAAAACCAAATTATAAACATAAATGATTATTACTAGAAAAATAGATAACCAACCTACTTTCATATAATATTATTTACTATTACCGCATTTAATTTGCCCATAGTTTTTATACGCCACTGGCGTAATTCATTTTGGCAATAAACATGCATTTATGACTAGTTGGCACGTGATTCCGATAACTTCCGCAGTTTAAGCGCTTGATTCCATTCAGTATTCTCTGGCATAGTATGATTGTTGTACGTGAACAGAAAGGAATCACCTACTTCAATATTTTGTCCGAGTATAGTAACTGTAACGTAATTTTTAAAACTTTTAAAAGAATGTTAGAGGATTTTTTCCCTTGCTGATACCACTACCGAGCAGTTTTCTCATAGTTTCCCTATTTTATTATACTAGAAGTAAAAAAAAATTACAAAATATAAGTATAATATAATTTTTTTTGGATATATTGGCCATGTTTGCTCTTTTCAAAGACATTTAGTCTGAATTAAGAAAACCATAATTTATATTGATTCGAAACTCTCGACTCTTCTGAATTTCATTTTCATTTTTAAATCGTCAGTGTAAGATTTTCGATGGTACTTCGTATGAACTAACAAGTCCAATGACATTATATGCTATGACTAAGGGTGCTATAATTGGACCAAAAGCGTTAAAAAGAAAGTAAAGTATAACTAACAAGCATTAAAATTAATTTTATATTATATATTAAAAAATCGTCTACAAAATCGTACAAATACCATCTTGACCAAATTTGATTGGCGGAATTTTGTCCGAAACACGTTGTTCAAAAATTTTTGTTCGAAACAGGTCTATTCGAAAACGCTTAGTACGAAAATACGTTTGTTCAAAAAACCTTAGTACGAAAATACGTTTATTCGAAAAAGTCTTGTTCAAAAATACTATTTTTCGAGTTTTCTTTATTTTTTCAGTTTATGTATAATTTTTACGCGAAGCACCCCGCGATGGCTCCAGGCCGCATAGGTTTGGTAAAGTAGTTAAAATTTGGTTAATTTTTCTTTTTGCGAAAAAAACCTTGCTAACTCCAGGCCGCACAGGTTAGGTAAATTAGTTGAGATTTTTTTTAGTTTTATTTTGAGTACTAGGAAAATTATTCTATTATCTTTAATATATTTTACATTTAGATTTAATCAAAAAATCGGTTTTTCCAATTTTTTTCAAACAAGTATTTTTCGAAATAATATTTTTCGATAAAAACTATATTCGAACATAACGTTTTCGATTAAAAGTATTTTCGATTTAAAATTTTTCAAACAACCCCTCATTTGAATAAACGTATTTTCGAACTAAGGGTTTTCGAACAAATGTGCTTTGAACAAAAGTTTTTAAACAAAATTCCGCCAACCGCCAAAGCTTTTTATATGGGACCACCCCTGAGGTACACCCTTACTAAAAAAGAATCATAGAAATTGGACAAGGTGGTAAAGAATTATCGCTAAATATATATAAAAAATGAAAAGATTAAGGATTTTCTCATGAACCAATTAATAAATTTTGACCAAATTTATATAGGACCACCCCAAAAGTACCCTCTTTCTACTAAAAAAAGAATCATTAAAATCAAATATCGTATTAAAGAATTATCGCTGAATATACATAAAAAAAAATATTCCGACAAATTGAGACCACCTCTTTTTTTAAAGTCGGTTAAAAATATTAGAAAGGGTACCTACAGATAACACAGAAACCACTTGCTACTGCGCGAAATTTACAAAAAAAAAAAACTGGTGGAAGGAATAAGAAGATGTTCTGGGCCGGACTTAAATATTTCTATTGTAGTACTCGTTTTAAATAACCTTTAAAACATGAAAAATTGTGCGATATTTTTAAACTCAGTTACGAGTATGAATCATTTATAATATGGAATGATATGTGTCCTGGGAAAATCACTTAGCCAAGAGCAGTTCATAAATTTTTATGAATAATATCGATAATATTAAAGTTTCGTTCCAATCAATCAATAAATTATTACATTCGCATTTAGTCAACATGAAGAATAAAACCAATAACTAAGACAAGAGTGGAGTGTACAGGTTGCAATGCATCGATTGTAATACCGGCTACATAGGCAGAATTTGTAGATCTTTGGGAATCCGGACAAGCAAACACATCAAACACGTCTGAAATTAAACATCATTTGCATTTTGACTTACATAATATTAGGCAAAATAAAAATTCCAAATTATTAAATATTTAAAACAAAACAAAAATAAACTCAACAGATGTTAAAATTAACCTCAAAAGAGACAATAATGTCTCAACATTCAAAACAACCTAAACAGAAATTTCATACCACCCATAGACAACTTAGTTAACCTTAATGATGACAAAGATTTTGACTAGGACTAAAATTCAGATTCACCTATTGGGACTGCTGGTTCTGTTGTGCCATCTTTGGCTCTCTAAGAAAAACGTTCATCTAAACCTGGATTGGCACATCAGAATCATGTGAGTGATATTTTTGTTTTGTAATTTAATTGAACTAAAAACAAATTTCTTTTTTAAATTCTTTAAATTTTCTAACATATAATATGAAATTGTAATTTAATATAAAACAAATTTCCAATTTGATCATCCTTTAAATTAATTTTTTTTTCCAATCCAAACTAGGCTTGGGCAACTACATCTTGAGTGAGGTTTCCGCGATGTCGCTCTTGGTTCTTCCATAGAATAGACGACGGTACATTGGTATCTATTCAAATCTAGGCGTCGATGGGGAAAAATAATTTCCGCATATAAAATACACATATGGAATATTATCGTTCATATAAATAAACGTTTATATATAAATAGACAAAGACAAAATAGTGCAGTACCATTTTGTCTTCTATTTGTGAAACGATTTTCTTTTTTTAATAGCTATTGACGAACTTTAGTGTTATCAATAAAAAAAATTTTTCCATTGATTCACAATTCTGAATTATGATTGACTAATAAAATTGGTCTATAGCAATAGCACCTTTTAATTTTGAACCAACATGGACAATATTAATGGACGTCTATAGGATCATTAGAAACGAAACAAAAAACTTCTTCCCCACCTTCAACTTCCCCTCCTCTTCCTCTACCACGCCTAAACGGTAAGGGATAGAAAAAACTAATAGCGGGGCCATAGGCCCCATCTGGCACTATTTTAAAATACCCAACTTACCCCCCCCCCTTCTTTCTACTCTCACCAAACCAGGTTGTATAGAGGACCAAAATGTAAGACGTAATCCAAATTTCGTCACTACCTTCCATTTTACAAAAAAGTTGCCGATTGATTATATAACGAATAATAATGACTGGATCGGTATTATATTGTCTGAACGTTCTTTGGGAGAGACCGTTATGGTCCCCTAAAGCAATCAGTTAAATCTTGTTACCTTCATGTGGAAGACTAGCAGTTTCTTGTTCTCCGTAGTATCAGAAGTATTTAGTTCTACATGGTCGGATAAACCTCCACTTCTTTGTTTTGTTAAAATCTAACCACATTTTACACTGGATCAGTTACCGAATTTCGGTTTGGTTTTTCAATTTTCAATTATCTAAGCTGCAAGCTATGGTGGATACTTGGGACCGGTCAGTTGCTGTCCCCTATTAATTTAGTTTACTTTTTCATGTGTCGTCTAAAGTTTTTTTGACGAGTAGATGTACAAAGTTTTTTTATCCTATTTTTTAGTAATGATAGAGTTTATTGTATTGTAACAGCTCCGTTTTTCTCTTATAGAATCTTTGATGATGGCTTGAGAGGCCGAAAGCACTCAGACGAAATATTTTATGAAGTTTTATTAAATTAAACTTAATATTTACACACTTTAAATGCCCTCTCGCTTTATTTATTATAAATTAATATTGTAATATAGTACTTTTTACACAAAACATATTATTTTAAAAAACCAATTGGTTTTCAGTCTTGAACTTCTTTATAAATGTGATGCAGAACCACTAAATTAAATCGACCTAAATTTTTAGTTTTTTACTTTCCTATCTGTATACAGATATAAGGAAAGTATAGGAATCATGATTTTTTTCGACCTCGAGTTTTCGACGGATTTTTACGTTTTGAGGTCCCCTGAATCCGTTTTGACTATTTTCGCGATGATGTCTGTGTGTGTGTGTGTGTGTGTGTGTGTGTGTGTGTGTGTGTGTGTGTGTGTCTGTGTGTGTGTGTGTCTGTATAACGCATAACTCATGAACCGATACACGGAAAAACACCAAATTTCAAACTTAAGCTTTATTCCAGCGTCTAATGAGCTGATTAGATTTTGGGCAGAGTCGGAACATCTGGGGGGGTACTTTATAGGTGGTCATTTTTATATTTTATGGAATATATCTGTTATTTACGTTTGGGGAAGAAAATTTTTTTAATAAAAGTTACTTCTTATTTTATTATCTATAATTTTTGTCATTTACAAAATTTTCCTAAAATGGTCCGTATTCGAGAAATTTGACAAAATGTAAAAAAATATTTTTTTTTATAAAAATTGTTCAAACAAAAGTTGTTTGTAATATAATTCTCTATAATTTTTGTCCCATAAATAATTTCTCTAAAATGGACCGTATTCGAGATATTTGAGAAAATGTGTAAATTTCGAAATTTGAAGAAAACTCAAAAACGGATAAAGAAAAAATCAATAAATTTTAAACTTAAGTTTTATTTCGGCCTGACGTGAAATGATTAGATTTTGGACAAAGTCGGAACATCTGGGGGGGTACTTTATGGGAGGCCGTTTATATATTTTATGGAATATATCTGTTATTTATGTTTGGAGAAGAAAATTGTTCAAATAAAAGTTACTTCTAATATTATTATCTATAATTTTTGCCTTATGTAAAAATTTCCTGAAATGGTCCGTATTCGAGAAATTTGACAAAATGTGCAAAATTCTGATTTTTATAAAAATTGTTGAAATAAAAGTTGTTTGCGATATCGATCTCTATAATATTTGTTCATACATGATTTTTTTTAAATGGACCGTAATGGAAAAATTGTAGGAAAAGTGCTAAATTTAAATTTTTCAGTATTTTCATTTTCAATGAATATCTATAGAAAAATGTTTCGCGGTAGATGTATGTGGACAATGTATATATATATTTAGTTTATCCTCTAAACATTTATAGAGATGCTGCAATAGGTTGTACACAATAAACGGAAAAAGCCTGTAATAACTAGATAGGAAAGTCATGTGTTGGACACATCAGATTTTTAAATAGTCTTTTGATAGAATCTAAAATTATATATCGATGATTTTTCAAAGAAAAATTAGTCGGTGTGAGCAAACTTGAATAATAGTAAAAAACTCATTGTTTACATATCAACATAAAAGACTATTGAGAAGAAATGATCGAAAACGACCGAAAATATCCCTGTGTTTCCATTCACACCAACAGGGGTAGATAAACATAAACAAGAAATGACATCGAAATCTCCACGGGAGGCAAAAGAGCATGAGAGATAAAAACTGAAACAAGAAGTCTTTTACCGTATAACCTATCTGATGGTAACAAACGTGTAAACATTTTCAATGGCGTAGTTAACTTCGTTTATTTGTTTTAATTTATTCTAAAACGTTAACATTTTTTTTTTTAATTATTGTTCTGGCCAACAAAATTACTTTTCGGTATCACTATGTAAATATTTATGTACTATTAGTTAAAATTATCTGCAGCACCGACATATAGTGTGCAATAAACTAAAAAGTCACTCCTATTTTTAATTAAATGGATCAACCCTTGTTCTTATAGTTCCCCGATTTTAAATTGTTATTTACCGAAATTCTCGCGGTTTGCAAATAATTATCGATTTTATGTTAAATCTCATGTTGTTGTGAATCTATCGCATCCCCACTCCCATCCTTGAGCATTTTGAAATCGATGCGAAGGCCGGCGAAGGTGGGCGAGTCAAAAATCGAGGAGATTGATTCAATTTTAGCCGTTGGCCGCAAATAGTTGATTTAAAATAGACAGTCCGAGCTCCGATCACGTTTTAATTCCGATTAATTTTCAAAATCACTTGCTTTCCGTTGTCTACCTTTTCGATAGGTAATTAGATTATTCCTGTAATTTTTATTCAGTGGGTGAATCCAAAAGGATTGAGTTAAATTCCCTAGTTGTTTATCATTTCTTTTTATTCAATTTTTTATTTGCAACTTTATCAGTATTTTTGAAACAAATCCGGATTTTGTTTGTTAAATTGGCGTTGGTTCGTTTCGCCCGTTCTCGTTGCGTCCGTTGCACGAAAAATTCTCCTTTCGTCCGGTCCTTAAATTAAGATTATCAAGGAAATTTAAATATTCTTCTTTCATCCGGTAATGTCAAGTAGGTAGGTAGGTAGGTAGGTAGGTAGGTAGGTAGGTAGGTAGGAAGGTAGGTAGGTAGGTAGGTAGGTAGGTAGGTAGGTAGGTAGGTAGGTAGGTAGGTAGGTAGGTAGGTAGGTAGGTAGGTAGGTAGGTAGGTAGGTAGGTAGGTAGGTAGGTAGGTAGGTAGGTAGGTAGGTAGGTAGGTAGGTAGGTAGGTAGGTAGGTAGGTAGGTAAAAGAAATATCAATTTTCCTTCACACTTTATCCAGGCTTAGGACTGCCAATTTATAAAATGAAATGTGAGCTTGTCTAAAAAAATATATACATATATACAAAGTTTTATGCAGCATGCTGACTTGTCGTGGTTAGTAATAGTTAGTAATAATATTTCACAATGTATGTCAATCGTCGCAGCGTTTCTGGCAAATCAATAGTTTCCTCAACATATTTGGTGATAGTTTTCTCGATCCTCCTATCCAAATCACAATATTTTTTGAGCCTTTTTGGTGTTGTCAACATTAGCTCATATTGGTCAATAATTATCTTATAATGAATGGAGTCATGTAGAATAGTAATTATCTCAAATAGATTTGGATGTAATTTTTTGCATTTTTTGTTCAGTCTGCTATGCCAAGCTTCAGCGACGTTTGTGGTTCGATGGCGACTGCGGAAACACACCCAATATCTTTGAAAGTTAAACCACTCTTTAACAAAGTAATCGTTAAGTTTAATTATCTTTTCCATATTTAGAGAGTTTTCCATAATTGTCAACCAACCTTCGTCAATTTAGTGGTAAATATGCCAGAGCAGCACACATTCTCAAATGCTGCCTTACGTCTTCCCTTTCTCTATATTCTACTGAAAGTCCAAGCTCTTGAATTTTCCTCCAGAATTCTGGGTTGAAGTGAAAATTTCAACCTTTTATTTTCACTCCAGGAACTATTTTTATAATTTTGTTAATGGCAGCTTCTTCAAAGTCCAGATGGTTTGTAAGCAGGCACTTTTTCTTTTAAAATTGTAAAAAGTCTTGTATGTGTCTTTTCGCTCTTATCCGGTAACAAGGCATATATAATCGGGACAACACAAGTTCTTTCCTCAGTACTTCCCACATCCATGTGAATAACATAAAGTTGTTGGAATACTGTGGGACAGCTTCTAAATGTCCCATCACTGAAAAAAAACCGAAAAAAACTTTTCCTTGTTATTTGCAAAGATTAAAATTCTATCTTCACTCTTGCAGTCAAAAAATGGAATTTTTTTATAATTTTTAGGAATTGTAATTTCCATTCGGGTTTTTTGTATATTATTTCGATCCCTAAAGCTTTCTGTTGAGCAATATACAATTGTTTCTTGACAGAATTGAATATGGGCACTTTCCAAAATATATTACCAAAAAATTTAAAATTTTGTGCGTTGGTAGATTTTCAAATTAACGTAAAATTCAAGCAACTACCTATAATCGTATTATTCGTATTCCTACCTTTGTAAACACTTATAGACTTGAAAAAATTAAATTATCCAGTCTTATTAATAAAATTATGTCTAGCGGACGAAGCGATAACTCATTAAGTAGGGTTTTACTTCACCGGACGAATTGAGCATAAAAAGAATCAAAAGAGGTATAATTTTATTAGCGGACGAAACGGGAACGGACGAAACGAGCAAACATCGTTACTTTTACAATAATTGTTGAAAGCCGTATAAAATAATTTAGTTCATATCAATTAAATACTTGCTCGGTTTATTTTTATTTAATAGATTTTGATTTCTTTTAAGAAATAGTAATACTGAGTAAATCGTTAAATTAAAACTTGTAAATATTGGTTTTAAAAATAGTTATACCGGGGTTGAACACAAATTTAGTTTTTGAAAATTTTGTAAATATTAGTTTGAAAATATTTAGAGCGGGTGGGTGATTAACTTAGAAGTGGTTTGAACTTCTCCGAATATTTTATTTCAAATTAATTAGACCGGGTTGCCAAGAAATTAATCAATCGTAATTTTAAAGACTTCTTTTGAATGAAGTAACATGAATTTCATACACATTTATTAATTAATTAATTGAGTTGATTGCCGTCCCTTTCTTTCTCTGTTAGGCCGTGTTAGGGTTTCTAAGTATTTCTTTTGTACGTTCCGTGAATTAGAGTATCGTCTTAGTTGCTATTGAAGACAGTGACTACTCCCGCAGTAGAATGAGCTAATTTGGTAGCCAACTCAGATGATATGTTTAGAATTTGCTATGAATAGGAGTGAAGCTTAGCTACCTTCGCTGCCGTTTATTACAAGTCTGTATTTCTCTCGTAAATATCTTTAGCTCCGCGATTAACAATCTTTTGTTTATTGATTCTGATCCCTGTCCTCACCGCTAGTTAGACTCTAAGTGAATTCCCGACCAGTTGACTGGACTCTTAATCTTAAGTAATAATAATAATAATAATAATAATAATAATAATAATAATAATAATAATAATAATAATAATAATAATAATAATAATAATAATAATAATAATAATAATAATAATAATAATAATAATAATAATAATAATAATAATAATAATAATAATAATAATAATAATAATAATAATAATAATAATAATAATAATAATAATAATAATAATAATAATAATAATAATAATAATAATAATAATAATAATAATAATAATAATAATAATAATAATAATAATAATAATAATAATAATAATAATAATAATAATAATAATAATAATAATAATAATAATAATAATAATAATAATAATAATAATAATAATAATAATAATAATAATAATAATAATAATAATAATAATAATAATAATAATAATAATAATAATAATAATAATAATAATAATAATAATAATAATAATAATAATAATAATAATAATAATAATAATAATAATAATAATAATAATAATAATAATAATAATAATAATAATAATAATAATAATAATAATAATAATAATAATAATAATAATAATAATAATAATAATAATAATAATAATAATAATAATAATAATAATAATAATAATAATAATAATAATAATAATAATAATAATAATAATAATAATAATAATAATAATAATAATAATAATAATAATAATAATAATAATAATAATAATAATAATAATAATAATAATAATAATAATAATAATAATAATAATAATAATAATAATAATAATAATAATAATAATAATAATAATAATAATAATAATAATAATAATAATAATAATAATAATAATAATAATAATAATAATAATAATAATAATAATAATAATAATAATAATAATAATAATAATAATAATAATAATAATAATAATAATAATAATAATAATAATAATAATAATAATAATAATAATAATAATAATAATAATAATAATAATAATAATAATAATAATAATAATAATAATAATAATAATAATAATAATAATAATAATAATAATAATAATAATAATAATAATAATAATAATAATAATAATAATAATAATAATAATAATAATAATAATAATAATAATAATAATAATAATAATAATAATAATAATAATAATAATAATAATAATAATAATAATAATAATAATAATAATAATAATAATAATAATAATAATAATAATAATAATAATAATAATAATAATAATAATAATAATAATAATAATAATAATAATAATAATAATAATAATAATAATAATAATAATAATAATAATAATAATAATAATAATAATAATAATAATAATAATAATAATAATAATAATAATAATAATAATAATAATAATAATAATAATAATAATAAATAATAATAATAATAATAATAATAATAATAATAATAATAATAATAATAATAATAATAATAATAATAATAATAATAATAATAATAATAATAATAATAATAATAATAATAATAATAATAATAATAATAATAATAATAATAATAATAATAATAATAATAATAATAATAATAATAATAATAATAATAATAATAATAATAATAATAATAATAATAATAATAATAATAATAATAATAATAATAATAATAATAATAATAATAATAATAATAATAATAATAATAATAATAATAATAATAATAATAATAATAATAATAATAATAATAATAATAATAATAATAATAATAATAATAATAATAATAATAATAATAATAATAATAATAATAATAATAATAATAATAATAATAATAATAATAATAATAATAATAATAATAATAATAATAATAATAATAATAATAATAATAATAATAATAATAATAATAATAATAATAATAATAATAATAATAATAATAATAATAATAATAATAATAATAATAATAATAATAATAATAATAATAATAATAATAATAATAATAATAATAATAATAATAATAATAATAATAATAATAATAATAATAATAATAATAATAATAATAATAATAATAATAATAATAATAATAATAATAATAATAATAATAATAATAATAATAATAATAATAATAATAATAATAATAATAATAATAATAATAATAATAATAATAATAATAATAATAATAATAATAATAATAATAATAATAATAATAATAATAATAATAATAATAATAATAATAATAATAATAATAATAATAATAATAATAATAATAATAATAATAATAATAATAATAATAATAATAATAATAATAATAATAATAATAATAATAATAATAATAATAATAATAATAATAATAATAATAATAATAATAATAATAATAATAATAATAATAATAATAATAATAATAATAATAATAATAATAATAATAATAATAATAATAATAATAATAATAATAATAATAATAATAATAATAATAATAATAATAATAATAATAATAATAATAATAATAATAATAATAATAATAATAATAATAATAATAATAATAATAATAATAATAATAATAATAATAATAATAATAATAATAATAATAATAATAATAATAATAATAATAATAATAATAATAATAATAATAATAATAATAATAATAATAATAATAATAATAATAATAATAATAATAATAATAATAATAATAATAATAATAATAATAATAATAATAATAATAATAATAATAATAATAATAATAATAATAATAATAATAATAATAATAATAATAATAATAATAATAATAATAATAATAATAATAATAATAATAATAATAATAATAATAATAATAATAATAATAATAATAATAATAATAATAATAATAATAATAATAATAATAATAATAATAATAATAATAATAATAATAATAATAATAATAATAATAATAATAATAATAATAATAATAATAATAATAATAATAATAATAATAATAATAATAATAATAATAATAATAATAATAATAATAATAATAATAATAATAATAATAATAATAATAATAATAATAATAATAATAATAATAATAATAATATAATATAATAATAATAATAATAATAAAGCGTCTTTATTCATCAAGTTTTAGTATAAGTGTAAATATATACATATATAAGGTAGATGAAAAGGTGAAGTTCAGCTTGTGCTGATTTACAACTTAACCTGTAAATAACATTGAAATATAATAATATAATATAATAGAGAAAAAAAGTATAAAAAATAAACAGATTTTCAAAACCAAATTCGTTGCATTATATAATATATTTTTTTTATGACCATTGCTTATTGAACAAAGAATCTTTTAGTCGTTTCTTGAAATTAAGCAAGTTATATGATTTCAATTCATTTGTAAGTTTATTGTACTCTTTACATGCAACATACGAAAAACATCTTTTAAATAGAGCCGTGTTATGATTCGGTACCACCAAGGTCATTCGATTCCGCGTAGGAAATTCATTAATATTGGAAAATGTCTTTAATTTGTTAACTAAATAATCAGGTTTCTGTATGAGTAAAACTTTGTGAACTTGGGTTAATAAATGCAAAAGGCGATAGTTATTGAAAGTCAACCAACCTGATTCTTTCATTTTATTCGAGATATGATCAAATTTTCGAATTCCATAGGCGAAACGTAGACAGCTATTCTGGATTTTTTGTAAACGAGCGGAATCGGATTGGAGTAGGGCTGGACCGTAGATGGAATCACAATAACTGAGTTTGGAAAAAATGAGAGATTCACAAAGTTTAAGTTTGAGTTGTGTGGAAAGCAGGTCTCGGTTAGGGTACAACTGTCTCAAGACGTTGAACGAACTTTGAGATATGGTGGAGATGTATAGAGACTATCCCGCGTGGTAGAATAGACTGATTCGGCTTCGCTCCCAGAGCCTAGTTCATACGAGGTTACATAGCCTGGCGCGTCGTCCTTAGGGGTTGCGTCGCAAGGATATTAATCTTGTGGTCCGTTAGGCCGTAGCTAGATTTGCAACTTCTGTGTTGTACATTACTTCCGCTCTTGTCCACTTCCCGCCGTGTCTATATATTTCCCGCTTTAGGAATAACCGAATAGTCAAAAGCTCTAAGACGCTTAGAGGAGAAATTCATGAGATTCCGAAAGTTTGCCCTGACGAAGTCTGTAGGCTTCCTACAATGCCGCGTAATACTCCTTGTCTGACCGCCGTTTTCCCTACACCGTTTTATTCATAAACCCCTCATTTGTTCGATTGAGTTTTTATTTAATTTTGCCCATTAACTTCCGTTACGATGGTTTTTATTTTATTCAGAGTTAGATCCAATAACTTGGGGAGGGCCTGTAAATACAATTATTTAGTCTCAATAATTATCAACTGAAACGAATTGTAAATTCCGAACAATATATGTGTCAAATTGAAATCTGGCATTTAATTCCTTTGTAGATATCTCTTTTTAGGTACTATATAACTACCAAAATATCGTTGACCCTCTGGAATTTTGATTCTTCACTGCAGCTAGCTACAGCCCTTCTTGGAACTTTTTCTAACAGGTAAAGTGGAGCAAACCACTCTAAAACAAACTGGCGCCCGAGCACACCCAGTTCGAACGACACAAGTATTTCTAACCAGTTGAGAAACTCTCTCACAATAGCGACGTGTATTAAAATGGATAAAAAAGTATCACGCAACAACAGAAAAGTATATCTAATTATTTAATGCTAATTTATAATCGACCGTATTAAAAAAAAGCTATATTTATATAAAAAGTATAAATAAAGCGAATTTATTAACAGGTGTTTATTACTTTAATTATTTAGTTACATTGTTTTAGAGACAAACTCAATTACAAAACAGGTTGCAAAGTTACATTTTATATAAAGTTGTACTTGAGATAAAACTTACGCAACAGAAAATACAATATTTAATGTTATTAAATAAATACATACATCCTAGCTTCTAAAATTATAACATGATTTAATGCCATAAACAGAAAAATATATCTAATGACATTTCCAACGAACTACACTGATTAGACATAAAATATATGATCGAGAATTTCAGAATATTTGTACGTGTTACAGTAAGCTAAAATGTCACTTAGTATGAGAAAAAATTCCAAATACTTAAAAATTTTATCTTTAAAGATCAAAGCAGTCAAATCTGTAAATAATTAATTTGTACAGGAATATAAGATAATTACAATTTCTTCTAGTACTCAAACTGGACATATTATGCTTGGTCAAAAGCGCATCCAGTATAGTACCAATAATAGGGTATCTGTTATCCAGTTCAAAACTCAGAAACATTAAATTTTGACGTTGAACATATCTAAGCTTGTTCGTATGAGTAGAGTAGTATGGACTCCAGATAATTGCTGCGTATTCTAGATTAGATTAAATAAATACGTAATATAATATTTTAAGTGATATATGGGTATATTCAGGAAAAATTTGGTTAAAATTAACTCTGGGTTATAAAAATAACCGGATGTTATTTTTAATTTTGTATTCTGAATTATTTAGTTATAAATTATAACTTATATCATTAATAAATCTAGTAATGATTATGTGTCAAATAAATTATTTTTCTTATTTTTAAAGCTGTGCTGGACTTAATTTCAATTCACTTTTATCCGTTGCCATGTCTAGTTTACCTGCGATTGGCTATAAAATAGCTAATAACACAAAATTAAATTGATGAAATATCGAATAGTGAGTTGGATTAAAATTTAAACGTCATAGTTACAAATAACCTTTTAACCTAGAGGTTAAAATTTACTAAAACTTTAAAAGTAGACCCATATGGGTCTATTCTGTAAAAATTTGGTTAAAATTAAAAAATAATAAAATTAACCAGATTTTTTTTTTATTTACTGTAATCGGCATTAACTATTAAGCTTATTAGCCTCGTATTGTGGGTAGGCTTTGTTACTATTTTCCAGCGCCACTTAAGGAACAGCACTGTTAATTAGAAGCCAACTGTGAATGGTCGAGTGTGGAATCCTAAAGTCTATTCCAATCCGAGATTCAGTAAATGTACACAAAAGCACACGAATGTAATTTTTGACCAGGGCCGCAATGAGGACAACATTTTATTGCAATGTAGTTTTAATGTATTTAAATTAAGAATTTTAGAGATATAAATTTTCAATACCTTAATACCAACGAAAATTGAAAGAAAATATATTAAAAATATACAAGGTGCCACTTAGAGCGGTATTTATGAAGCCATTATACACATTTTTCTAATTTTAATCAAATATTTAAAAAAAGTTAGAACAGGTTGGAATAGCATTTTCAATCGTCGACGTGAAAAAAAACAAATATTTATATTGAGCGAAGATTATTGTATTTACTGTTGCCATTCTAGTTCGTCAGAAGACGTGTCACTCTCATTCACATTTATTACAAATTGTTCAATTTGTTGCTCTATAATATTGTCTAATTTCCACATTTTTTGCTCCACTTTTTTACTTTCCTATCTGTATACAGATATAAGGAAAGTATAGGAATCATGATTTTTTTCGACCTCGAGTTTTCGACGGATTTTTACGTTTTGAGGTCCCCTGAATCCGTTTTGACTATTTTCGCGATGATGTCTGTGTGTGTGTGTGTGTGTGTGTGTGTGTGTGTGTGTGTCTGTGTGTGTGTGTGTGTGTGTCTGTATAACGCATAACTCATGAACCGATACACGGAAAAACACCAAATTTCAAACTTAAGCTTTATTCCAGCGTCTAATGAGCTGATTAGATTTTGGGCAGAGTCGGAACATCTGGGGGGGTACTTTATAGGTGGTCATTTTTATATTTTATGGAATATATCTGTTATTTACGTTTGGGGAAGAAAATTTTTTTAATAAAAGTTACTTCTTATTTTATTATCTATAATTTTTGTCATTTACAAAATTTTCCTAAAATGGTCCGTATTCGAGAAATTTGACAAAATGTAAAAAAATATTTTTTTTTATAAAAATTGTTCAAACAAAAGTTGTTTGTAATATAATTCTCTATAATTTTTGTCCCATAGATAATTTCTCTAAAATGGACCGTATTCGAGATATTTGAGAAAATGTGTAAATTTCGAAATTTGAAGAAAACTCAAAAACGGATAAAGAAAAAATCAATAAATTTTAAACTTAAGTTTTATTTCGGCCTGACGTGAAATGATTAGATTTTGGACAAAGTCGGAACATCTGGGGGGGTACTTTATGGGAGGCCGTTTATATATTTTATGGAATATATCTGTTATTTATGTTTGGAGAAGAAAATTGTTCAAATAAAAGTTACTTCTAATATTATTATCTATAATTTTTGCCTTATGTAAAAATTTCCTGAAATGGTCCGTATTCGAGAAATTTGACAAAATGTGCAAAATTCTGATTTTTATAAAAATTGTTGAAATAAAAGTTGTTTGCGATATCGATCTCTATAATATTTGTTCATACATGATTTTTTTTAAATGGACCGTAATGGAAAAATTGTAGGAAAAGTGCTAAATTTAAATTTTTCAGTATTTTCATTTTCAATGAATATCTATAGAAAAATGTTTCGCGGTAGATGTATGTGGACAATGTATATATATATTTAGTTTATCCTCTAAACATTTATAGAGATGCTGCAATAGGTTGTACACAATAAACGGAAAAAGCCTGTAATAACTAGATAGGAAAGTCATGTGTTGGACACATCAGATTTTTCTACACGTGATCAATGCATTTCTTCCACTTTTCTGACGTGATGGTAACTATCGCATTATGAAAGATGTTTTTCATGTCAGCAAATTTAAATGTACTATTATTACTATTATGCTCCGCAACAAAATTTTTTATGTCAGTCCAAATTAACTCAATGGGATTAAGCTCGCGGTGATATGGTGGTAGCCTTAAAAAAAATTATTTTGAGCTTTAGCCATTTCATCGATGATATATTTATCATATTTTTTCTGTGCTCCTTAACTATTGCTAAAAGTTGCTTTTTATGTAATGTTTCATCAAATTGTGTACTTTTAGAACGCAGTCCGTCTTGAATATCAGATTTCCTTGATGCAGTAGTTGGAATTTTTTTTAGTTTCCTAGAATGATGCGGGGCATTGTCTAATACAACAATACAGTTATCAGCTTTTTTCCTTTACCAAAAATCTGATGTGTCCAACACATGACTTTCCTATCTAGTTATTATAAGCATTTTCCGGTTATTTTGTACAACCTATTGCAGCATCTCTATAAATGTTTAGAGGATAAACTAAATATATACATTTTCCACATACATCTACCTCGAAACATTTTTCTATAGATATTCATTGAAAACGAAAATACAGAAAAATTTAAATTTAGCACTTTTCCATTACAGTCCATATTAGAAAAATCATATATAAACAAAAATTATAGAAATCGATATCGCAAACAACTTTTAGTTCAACAATTTTCATAAAAATCAGAATTTTGCACATTTTGTCAAATTTCTCGAATACGGACCATTTCAGGAAATTTTGACATAGAACAAAAATTATAGATAATAATATTAGAAGTAACTTTTATTTGATTAATTTTCTTCTCCAAACATAAATAACAGATATATTCCATAAAATATAAAAACGGCCTCCCATAAAGTACCCCCCCAGATGTTCCGACTTTGTCCAAAATCTAATCATTTCACGTCAGGCCGAAATAAACCTTAAGTTTAAAATTTAATGTTTTTTCCTTTATCCGTTTTTGAGTTTTCTTCAAATTTCGAAATTTACACATTTTCTCAAATATCTCGAATACGGTCCATTTTAGAGAAATTATGTATAGGACAAAAATTATAGAAAATTATATTACAAACAACTTTTATTTGAACAATTTTTATAAAAAATTATTTTTTTTTACATTTTCTCAAATTTCTCGAATACGGACCATTTTAGGAAAATTTTGCAAAACACAAAAATTATAGATAATTATATTAGAAGTAACTTTTATTTGAAGAATTTTCTTCTCCAAACGTAAATAACAGATATATTCCATAAAATATAAAAATGACCACTCATAAAGTACCCCCGCAGATGTTCCGACTCTGCCCAAAATCTAATCAGCTCATTGGACGCTGAAACAAAGCTTAAGTTTAAAATTTGGTGTTTTTTTGTGTATCGGTTCATGAGTTATGGGTTATACAGACACACACACACACACACACACACACACACACACACACACACACACACACACACACACACACACACACACACACACACACACACACACACACACACACACACACACACACACACACACACACACACACACACACACACACACACACACACACACACACACACACACACACACACACACACACACACACACACACACACACACACACACACACACACACACACACACACACACACACACACACACACACACACACACACACACACACACACACACACACACACACACACACACACACACACACACACACACACACACACACACACACACACACACACACACACACACACACACACACACACACACACACACACACACACACACACACACACACACACACACACACACACACACACACACCACACACACACACACACACACACACACACACACACACACACACACACACACACACACACACACACACACACACACACACACACACACACACACACACACACACACACACACACACACACACACACACACACACACACACACACACACACACACACACACACACACACACACACACACACACACACACACACACACACACACACACACACACACACACACACACACACACACACACACACACACACACACACACACACACACACACACACACACACACACACACACACACACACACACACACACACACACACACACACACACACACACACACACACACACACACACACACACACACACACACACACACACACACACACACACACACACACACACACACACACACACACACACACACACACACACACACACACACACACACACACACACACACACACACACACACACACACACACACACACACACACACACACACACACACACACACACACACACACACACACACACACACACACACACACACACACACACACACACACACACACACACACACACACACACACACACACACACACACACACACACACACACACACACACACACACACACACACACACACACACACACACACACACACACACACACACACACACACACACACACACACACACACACACACACACACACACACACACACACACACACACACACACACACACACACACACACACACACACACACACACACACACACACACACACACACACACACACACACACACACACACACACACACACACACACACACACACACACACACACACACACACACACACACACACACACACACACACACACACACACACACACACACACACACACACACACACACACACACACACACACACACACACACACACACACACACACACACACACACACACACACACACACACACACACACACACACACACACACACACACACACACACACACACACACACACACACACACACACACACACACACACACACACACACACACACACACACACACACACACACACACACACACACACACACACACACACACACACACACACACACACACACACACACACACACACACACACACACACACACACACACACACACACACACACACACACACACACACACACACACACACACACACACACACACACACACACACACACACACACACACACACACACACACACACACACACACACACACAGACAGATATCATCGCGAAAATAGTCAAAACGGATTCAGAGGACCTCAAAACGTAAAAATCCGTCGAAAACTCGAGGTCGAAAAAAATCATGATTCCTATACTTTCCTTATATCTGTATACAGATAGGAAAGTAAAAATCATTACCATTTACCATTTTTATGCTGTAGTATATACCCAAACAAATAAACCAGCTCAAGATGTCAGCAATCTTAATAATGCAGTGCAATGAAAAGCCTGAATATCAACTGTTTCAAATGTCCCGATACAATGTACTTTCATTTATTTTTAAAGTATTATTCAATCAGCTGGATAGATACCAAAATGGTAAAATATACATATACCGAAAGTAAATAATATAATACGACTATAATTTACCTGATGGATTTTTTAATCCTGTTGAAAGTCCTTAAAAAATGCCCGTCTTGAAGAAGTGACAGAATTATCAACCCATATTTTTGATTTGTATGTCCGGCATTTACCCAAGTCTCGTCTATAAAAAATTTTTTTCTACTTTCAGTCCTGTAGGATTTTATTTTTTGTAAATACTCTCTTCTCCATAGCACTATTTCATCCCTGTCTATAAGCAAGCTATTTCTTCCTTGTTTTTGATATTTGAAATTTAATGTTTTGAAGAATCTATACAATGTAGTGCGTTTAAAACAAGATAGGTTCAGAGCGTAATTGATGTCTTTAAGTACCTTATCAGTAGTAGGGAGTTCGTTTTTAAAAAAATATTGATGCACTATTCTTCTGATTGCATTGCTATCAAAGTCATCCACCAAATCTACATTTTTTTTACGATTTTGGTTGGTTTTTGGCGCCGAAAATGTATGGTTAGTGGTATATTCTTTGATAATTTTATAGACGCTGCGACCACACACTCCTGTTTTACTTGCCACTTTGTTTACAATTTCATCTTTAAGTAATGTTGGATTTTCTTGAGTCTCATGCTTATAAACGTTTAAAATCATTTCCTTGATGTCTATGTCGAAATGAGTCTTTTTCGACCTTTGCCTAGGAGAAGACAAATACATTTCTGTAGACTCGTCAGCTGTATCCGTGCTAGACATGTTTAAGTGTCCTGGATATTTTATTTAATATACCAAACAAGTATTTAAACAATACACAAAAAGTTTAGGAATATGACCGGGGAGCAAACACACTGTTATTTAATGTGCTTCGAAAGTATTTAAATAAAAAACAATATTAAAACTACAAGGTAACGGTATTTAAAAAGATTCAATTCAAAAAACACATTTAACGACGATGCACTTCGCACTGAATCTGAGTACGCATCTTCATCAAAACAGTAAAGAACAGTTCTAGCAGTTTATGGCCGTTTGACCAATAGCATTGCAGATTCCAGCAAGCCACGAGGCGATCACGCGCTGATCATTATTTAAATGCGCTGAATCTCAGATTGGAATAGACTTTACCTATGCATTAGGATTAATATTTATTTTTTTTTAATTAAATTAAATTCCCTGTCACCTATGGAATTCAATCCTTTCGATTTTAAAGGCATGACTCTTATCACTGAGCCAACTCACTCCCATTGTTATTTTTAATTTTGTATTCTGTATTATTTTCTGTATTAATTTCAATGCACTTTTAGGTATATTACATCGTTGCCATATCTATTTTAATATTTGATAATAAAATGGCTAATAACAAAAATTTAAATTGATGGAATACCGAGTAGAGATTTGGATTGAAATTTAAACAACTTAGTTATAAACAACCTTGTACAATAAAACCATAAATTTTAAACACTTTAAAGTTAATTGATTCAATATGGAGAATAAATGGAGAATATTCTAGCTGGACGTTGAAGGTTAATCTTATTTATTTCGTAATTAAATAAAATGGGGTTAAAATTTATGAAAAATTACAAGACGTTACATTTAAATATACTTAGAGATAAATTGTTTACATTGCACAACTAAATAATACGTAGTAAGTGTGATAAGGACGATCACAATCATTCCGATTAGACATTGAGACAAAAAGTTTTAGGTCATCTGCGTAAAGAAGGCAAATTCAATTCATAACATCCACAAAGTCATTGATAAACACATTGAATAACAAGTGGTCAAGAACTGGCCCTTGGGGGACTTCTGACAATGTACGGTACTTGACAGACTTAAACCAATTGAGAAATACGAATTGCTTCTTCTCTTCACTAAGATTGAAATAGTTTAAGAAGAGAGCTAAACAATCCGAAAGTTTCTAATTTACGAAGTAAGATTCCATAGTCAAGTCTATCGGAAGCCTCAGAAAAGTCAGTGCATATTCATCTGTTTGTAAGCAGTTATCAATATTTTCTACGATAGACTACCGATATACTTAGCAAATTCGTAACTGTGTAACGTGATATCTAGTTATATTATGTACTTGTTATTTGTGTTTGAGCTCAATTTATAGGGCGTGGGTTAGGTTTTTAAATAACTCGAATAACTTTAAAAAAGAAGTTGGGCACCACTATATTTAAAGCTTACTACACTTGACTCTAGATTAGTGATAAAAATTTAGAAAAACACTAACCACTAACAAATAATACTTAAACAATGCTTTAGATAAGGTAGTTAGCAAATTATAAATCATATAAGTTGTACTAAATTCAAATTTAAAACGATTTGTTGAGTATGCACTTATCTTTTGGTAAGTTAGGTAATATACGGAATGTAAAACAAGGATATCTCATGGTATTTCGTCAGGCAACTTCCACAAGGGA
This sequence comes from Psylliodes chrysocephalus, assembly GCA_927349885.1. Taxonomy (NCBI): domain Eukaryota; kingdom Metazoa; phylum Arthropoda; class Insecta; order Coleoptera; family Chrysomelidae; genus Psylliodes; species Psylliodes chrysocephalus. Next base: position 37,616,643 of record OV651817.1, read on the forward strand.
TTCGGGATCCTTATTCGTAATTCTGCATAATTCTGCAAGGTGAATGGTCTTCAATATTCAAACTTGAACTCGAACTCGAAACTGTCTAGGTGATTGTGTCGAAATAACGGTTCCAACCGTTACAACTGTAGAGTGTTTTTTATAGAAATCATGCTGATTCTGTAAAATTTTACTATCAATGTGTGTATATAAGTTCCGATTTAATATATTCTCAAGTATATTAGAAAAACTGCATATGATACAAATGAACCTTAAATTATTTATGTCCGTTTTGTTCCATTTTTAAGAATAGGACAAACTTTTGACGATTTCCGTTTAACAGGTAGCTTGAATTTATATTATATTACAACATCAGGACCCATAGTTCTTTTGGGCTTAAGTTGTTTAATCCCTAAAAGAACTTCATCTTGAGTAAAATTATTTATAGATAAGGCATCTTCATGTACTAAAACATCGTCAAGAGCGTAAACATGGGAAAGGGCACTTATCTAGCACACAAGGATGGTCCTAATAATTCGTTGGGGGATTTTTGAGATTTGTTTCTCAATTTTCAAATTGTTCAATATATTTAGTGACTATCTTATTAACATTTTTAAATTAACTTTAATTATTTAATTTGTTAATTTTAAATTGTTTCAATTACACATAACATTAAAAAATATCTTCAGAAAAAATTTAATTTTTTAAATCTTTTTTAACTAGATTTTCAAACAGTGTTAATACGATAATACCCATGTAAGTTTAATGTTTACTATCACAAGACGCGAAACGAAGCGCAAAACTTTTCGACAATCCGGCGCTACTGGACCAAAGAGAATCAAAAAGCCTAAACTTACACCAAAACCATGGTGACAGATTTATGGAGGTTTAGGGTCCGGGAAAGGCAAGCAGACGCTCCAAGCAGTAAGTAAGTATACACATATTAAGACTAAAAATCCAGTACCGGCTAAGGTAATGTTCATATTACTTAAATCCCTTGGATAAGTGCATGAAATATGCAGTATATTACGTTCTGTAGTAGAGAAGGTACTTTTGTATAGGTATTATTTTGTTGCATTAATTAGCAAATAAGTGACAAAATGAAATACAGGTATTATCCATGTTTTCAAATATGGTCAGTATTCTTCAAGAAGATATAAAATTCAAAATCGATATCACAAAATTTTTATTCCGTTTATCAGATAGGCGTGAAACCAAACGTTCAGTCCATATAGGGTGTTCCAACCTATCAAAAAAACTTATAAACAGAGAAGTATTTAAAAATATAAAAAAAACATGTCATTAGAAAAAATCCCAACCCGAAATTCAACCCTTAAATGGCTAGCACTAATCTCCTATTTTTTTTTTTTTTAGCAAGGGATATTTAGATTAAATTTTAAAAATACATCACGTTCTATTTTTTTATAAAAAAAAATATCAACAGAAAATATAATATCGTTGACACAGTAACAAATCTCTTAATATTTTTATTATCCAGGGGGTCAATAAGCAACATGAAAGGTTATTTTATGGGAAATTTAGTATTATGAATATTTGTTAAAAAAAGTATGGGGTTATTGCCGAGCTAACATGCGCTGTATTTCTGGTTGTGAATCAGATTTAAACTTTACATATAGTTATTTAATTTTTGTCTTATTCAGAAGATCAAATTTTTGTTGTGCTTGTTAAAATTTTCTTCCAGGAAGTTTTCTGCAAAATTGCTGGTCAAGTTGTATCGTCGGTAATAAAACTGATTTAAAGACAAAAGTTGTTTATATTATTGTAATTATTAAAATAAATAGGTATTTTTTTAGATTGTATTACAACATATTTTAGTGCAGGGCATAGTGGCGCATTCGTTTGCAAAATTGTTTTAATTCGTAATTTTTTTTAAAGGCCGGAAGGCTTGCCTAATTATAAAAGTATAAGATGACACTCGATATTTGTTGATGTTATTGTTTAAACAACGAAAAATTAATTAAGGCAAAAAAATGCATTTTTTGCAATGAATTAATTTTTTTTATATTATTTATATTATATTATTTATATTTTTCTAATATTGATAGTAAGTACTACAAATATGAAATTTTTTTATGATTTTCAATCTTTTGCATTATGAATACAAATAGGTAAAGGGACTTATTTCGTATTTTGAAAAAAATTGTACGTTTAACTCTTCTTCTATTTTTTTTCCTGTCATAAACAATTTTTACAACCTTCCAAACAGAAAATTCAACCCTACTTTAGAATTTTTGGCTCGTTTTGAAAATTATTTTTCAGTTGTTAATCAGTCTTGCTCGATTCTACATCTACTGGTTTACTTTGCAATCGTGTAATTTTCTGTCGTTCTCTTTAATTTCAAAAAAAATTATGTTATCTGACGACAAAAAGTGTTTATTTTGTGATCATGTCGAGGCGTTAGTGAAGTGTCCGAAACCTGTTACATATTTAAAATTAAAAAATGCAACTCTTCGTCGAAACGATAACGTGACTGTGCGATTTAATTTGTTGTTTAATGAAAATTCTAGTGAACAATCTTTTTCGTGGCATCGTGGCGCGTAGGAAGCATATTGTTATAACGTAAAAAAAACATAACAAACAAAATTTTGAAAATTTATTTAGGTAATTTTGTTTATTATAGTTTAAATATTCGGTAAAAAAATTAAAATTATAGCAGTTTAAATTTTAAGGTATATTATTTAATTCAAGAAAATTTGAATTTTCGTCAATTTTAGATTTTAAAAAATTCATAACAATTAAAGGGTTGAAGATACGATGATGGGCGTAAGGACTCTTTTTAATCGAAATATCCTAAAGAATATAAAAAAATCTAATTCATTGCAAAAAATGCATTTTTTCTGGCTTAATTAATTTTTCGTCAATAACATCAACAAATATCGAGTGTCATCTTACACTTTTATAATTAGCCTTCCGGATATTTAAAAAAAAATTACGAATTAAAACAATTTTGCAAACGAATGCGCCAGTATGCTCTGGTCTATTTGAGATAATAATAAATAAAGTGGAATAGTGACGAAAATGTAATGTTTATAATTTTATAATTTATGCCTATACGATGACATATTGCATATTAAATTACGAGTTTATTTGCGTTTTTTATCTCTTACGGGAAGGTGTCAACTGCAAATAAACAATTATAAAAAATTAAGTTCGTAGTGGGCTTGTTATTTGTTCTAGTTACATAAAAGACAGTAACTCTTCTTGTGAGATAATTATAAGTTGGTGATTAAAAGTAATAAGTTCACCAAAGTACTTGGGAATATTTTCTCATAAAATTTTATACAGGTACGGAATTTTATACGTAAATAATATAGGTACCTTACAATGAGTCGAATAAAGTATAATTTTTCGTATCTAAGTCATATTTCCAACATTTAATAGCTCTATTAGGTTCCTTTTTACTTTCCTATCTTATACATATAAGGAAAGTATAGGAATCATGATTTTTTTCGACCTCGGGTTTTCGACGGATTTTTAAGGTCCCCTGAATCCGTTTTGACTATTTTCGCCATGATGTCTGTGTGTGTTTGTGTGTCTGTATGTGTATCTGTCTGTGTGTGTCTGTATCCACCATAACTCATGAACCGATACACAGAAAAACAACAAACTTAAACTTTATTCTAACGTCCAATGAACTGATTAGATTTTGGGTAGAGTCGAAACATCTGGGGGGTACTTTATAGGTGTTCATTTTTATATTTTATCAAATATATCTGTTATTTACGTTTGGAGAAGAAAATTGTTTAAATAAAAGTTACTTCTAATATTATTATCTATAATTTTTGCCTTATGTCAAAATTTCCTGAAATGGTCCGTATTCGAGAAATTTGACAAAATGTCCAAAATTCTGATTTTTATGAAAATCGTAGAACTAAAAGTTGTTTGCGATATCGATCTCTATAATTTTTTTTATATATAATTTTTATATAATGGACCGTAATAGAAAAATTGTAGGAAAAGTGCTAAATTTAAATTTTTCAGTATTTTCGTTTTCAATGAATATCTATAGAAAAATGTTTCGAGGTAGATGTATGTGGAAAATGTATATATTTAGTTTATCCTCTAAACATTTATAGAGGTGCTGCAATAGGTTGTAAAAAATAACCAGAAAAAGCCTATAATAACTAGATAGGAAAGTCATGTGTTGGACACATCAGATTTTTCTATTAACTTTTGTTCAACTCATTGGAAGTTAAAAAATTCTGACTCGTATATGTAATTTTATGTTTGTACGCCTGCAAAAAAAAATATAGTAAATTTTGGTTTGAAGGGGTAAATTTTTTCTTCTAAATACAGCATTTGTACTTAAACCCTCGAGCAGTGGGTTAAACAACCTTTAAAATTTAAATAGCGAAAGTACATAATTAAAAACATAATGTGATGAAGAATTTGGCAATAAGACTATTCATTGCGTTACTTTTGATTTTAATGCCATCTAACTTGATAACAAAAAATTACGTACTGATAGGTGTGCTACGTCGTTTGAAAGCTAATTTTATTACTAATTTAACTTTAAAATAAATGTCTCTATATTGCAATTGCAATAGTAAAAATTTATCATTTTTTTACAAGTGCAATATGGAGATATATAGATTAATGTGAAGTATGTGGTGTAAGTTAATAATAAAATTAGCTTTGGATGAGTGGGTGTGTGTGTGTGTGATAAATGTTGGGAGGGCTTATTTGGTTTTTGCCAAGCTTAACTCCCCTAAGCCCCCGCCCCTAACAAAAATAATTAAACAGTTTATTTATATATTTATATATTTATAAACATGGGTAGGTATATAATCAAAAATATCACAAGACGTTGTTTAAATACAACATATGATTAAAAAATTCGTTAAACATATATCTGGACAGCAAAATATTGAAAACTGTTAAGAAATTTATAATAATATATTTTTTTTTGTTAGTTTTTGTTTTTGCTTTTTTGCGGACACTGGAAAAGAAGGACATGTAAAAAATTCAAATAAGTCTCTATAATAAGTATAAATATGTAGTTTCTGATAGTCGGAATAAACGTCTAAAATCGGGATTGTTTTCCATACATTTTTTGTGTTTATTTTATCAATTTTGTTTGCTATTTAATTTATTGTTAATTACATTATATGAGAACCTTTTGTCTTTGGAAAGATAAATTTTTTAATTTCAGACTTAAACATTTTTTAAGTATTTAACATATCGGGGCTCACAGTGCAGTACCTCGTATATTTTTTTGCATGATTTTAAGAAAAATTAGAAAAACACCGTTTTTTTTACTTTTTCATTTTATACTCGGGGATTATTACTTAGAGCCTAAATATCAATATAATATTGTCCAAAATAAACATTTCAAATTATTTTAAGTAGATAGCAAATATTGTTCTGTTCATATTGACGGTAAATAACTAAAATGCAAAATAAAAAACTTACGAGGTCTTGCACTGTGACCCTCGATATTTAATTTTGTTCTTAAGTACAAGAAGGAACGTTTTATAACATTTAATTTCTCTAATTGTGCCTTTGTTTTTAACATTATAAACTTCTACTTTTTTATTTAATTATTTTTATTTTGATAAGTATGTAACAATACTATTTGGACGTATAACTGTCTAATGTCTAAAACATTGATATCTTGGAACAGCGTTTCTGTAGAATACGTCTCCTCTTTACAATAAATTATTTTTAAAACCCATTTTTGTATTTTGTTTAGAAAGTCTAGATGACAGATGACATTATACCTTCCATCTGATTATTCCATAAATGATTTGTATCTGAATTAAAATAAATTATATTGTTTTAAAATGGTAAATATCCAAAAAACTTTTTATACCAAGATATTTTATGGTTTCTGTTTCCTCAATTTTTGTAGGCTGGTCTATGATGAGTGGTCCTATATTTGGAAGACTATGTGACTCAAATTGTACTTTTAGTTTACGCATTTCTTATAGAAGCTCCATTGCTCGAGGATTAAAGTGCTGAGGGTGCAGTTAGAAAAAATTGTGTTACCTTTTAAACTAAAATCGACTGGTTCGAGAGTTTTTTGTTTTTTTTTTGTGCATCAATACGACAATAACCTTTCTGGAATGTTTTCAGTGGCCCACCCTATATATCAATAATATAGAATATACAAATATTCTATGTTTAGTGTGAAATGAATTTTAATAATATGTTACATTTCAAATAATTCCCATCCATTTATTTTGTAAATTTTTGTCCGAATACTATTCACAGTAGGTACTTTTTAATTACAGATATCAAAACACTAAAAAAAACTTGTTAAAGTTCACCATTTTAAATTACAATCTACTTTTGAATTTAGTTAATAATTTTACTAAAATTATACAAAACACTATATAATTTCCCAATATTTTGTTGTCTAAGATAAGTGGATAGAAGACTTGAGAGCCGTCTCTGGAAACATCGGAGTCCAAAACTTTTGGAAAATTCGCGATGCAAGAAGACCTTCCCGTTCTTTGTTCCTCTTTACATCAGGCTAATGTATGGGAGTCACAGAAAGGATTACATCTAAACTCGTATTTATGTTGTAAACGTTATGTTGTTATTTCCCGTGACAAATTCATCGCAAAGACGACGGATTAACGGTTAACTTTTCTGGTTTGCACGTTTTCGATAGAAATTATGTTAGAAACTTGTTTGAAAATTGAGAAAACTTTCAATTAAATTAGATCAAGGCTGATGGAATGTTATGTGGGTAATTTTGAACTTTAGGTACTTCAGGAAGTTTTAAACTCTGTTCTTAGACAATTACCTGTGCCATTTGAAAAGTTAAAAATAACTCACCGAACTTCTTTGTTTTTATACAAAGGAAATGCAATTTTTGTATGAAAGAATGTTTTATAAGGAGAGAAAATTTTCATATATTCAATTCGCTTTACTATGTTAAATAACTGTTATGTCAAAAAATATTGTACAAAATTTATATTTTAACCCAATTTGTAGTATAACAATTAGTTGTTATAAAAATTAAATAGATACTTCTAAAGCAAGTCCAAATATATTATTGTCGAAGATACTAAAATTAATATTAAATTCGACACAGAATAATAAAATTATATATAATTAGTTGTTTTATTTCTAGTTGTTCTTACCCTGTATATCGTAAATAAGGGATGAATCATTTATTTTGCCAAAATATTTATATTTTTTCTTATTCTCATTAAAAAGTTACTCAAAATTAAAGCATGTTGATTTTAAAACACATTAATAAATTTTGTTTACTATAGTGCGAGACACACTGAGAATTAGGGTGGCGCAAAAAAACGGACCATTTTATTTTGAGTTTCGAATACAAATTTGTTAGTTTTTGATATTTTAAGGGCCTTCTCCAAAGGATAGCTCAAAAAAAAAATTTAAATTTCAAAAATCGTCAAAAATTGTCAAAAATCGAATTTTTTCTTTTATTTTTTTTTCTTGTTATGGTACAAATTTTATAGACCAAAAAAAAATAAGTTTCTGAAAGTTTCAGTTCAAAATTTAAATTTTGAAATGTCGCTCATATTTTTTTTTTTTATTTAATAATTTTATTTAATCAACTTCAACATTTTAACAATATTTCAATAAACTTTGTTATTAATCCTGAAACCAAATATTAAATTTTCACAGATTTTCACTTCACTTAGATCAATATCATATATTATTTGCTTCAATTGAAATTTCAGAGTCAAAAAATGCCAATCCAATTAAATAGTCACTAATGAACAACTATAAATGTCGAGAAAAACATTTGAGTGCTGCTGAACCTAACTTTTGATTATGTTCTTTTAGAAATTGTAAATCAATTCTCAAGGCTATAGTAGGAATTTGGCAAAGAAGGCAGGCTTTTAGATAAATATTTATTACAAATGCGTTAAACTCTTCAAGTTATTTCACGACTATTTTAGAATTGACTCAAGAAAAGATATATTTTCAAACAATAAATTATTTTGAACATATACTTAGCTCGATGATATTGTCCCTGGTTTATTTATTATAAAATTAGTGGGCTCAACAAGATAAATCAAGGATAATGTCAATAACTCCTTATAATCGTCTCTTGGATGTTGATTTGGTAATAAGATAAATTCTTTAACTCCTACTTGATCTTCAATGTTTCCACATTCAATTTTTTTTTATTAAGTTTTGGCCATTCTTTCTTGAAACGCTTAAATAATTTTATCTAGGGACCGCTAGTAACAGGTTCTAATTCTGAAGAAGATGTTGCTGTTAAAATCAGCTCCAACATATGGTGCCTACAAGCAAAATGAAGAATTTTTTGAACAGCAGCTCCTTATTATAGTCCTGTGTTACTTGCGTTCGTGTCAAATCATAGTGATCGAACTCGATCAGGAATATTCCACTCCAAAAGTGTATTTTAAATAGCTGTCGCTTGATTAATACCTGATGATTCATCGATTATAGGAATATCTATAAGTTTCGCTACTCCTTCTCCTGTAAGTAATACTGCTAACCTATCTTCAGCTTGGAAATATGTTGACGTTCTCATTAATTTAGAATCCCAGTGCACAGTGAGATATGTATCTGGTTTGAATGAATCTTTTATATATTTACAGGTGTCTGCTCGATGTTTTTGGCGCGAAAGACGGATAATATTATCTTTACTGACGCTAAGTTTTGATAAATCTTTTTTTAAAGATACAGATCCTGTAGCTATGATGAGTGTTGCGTTACGGTTTAAAGTTTTTGTTCGATCAACATACTTGGCAATGCCGGGGTCATAATATTTTTTGTGGTTTAGTTAGTATTCATTTTTTAGGCGATGAAGGAAAAAATTCGTGTGATGACAAACTTCAACCTGATGCATTACTCTTTTGAGGCAGTAGTACAGTCTGTTCGCTATACTTACGCAGGTTTCGGCTTAACAAAATTATGCAAATTAGTCATTGACAACCAGTTCCAATAAGCCTTTTTCCAAGAAATTAAGGTAAAATTGCCCTAATGGTCAGATTTAAATTAAAATAACATTAGGGTAGGTGTTACAAATATTGCAGTTGAATTAATTTTTTGCAAGTGTTGACATTGTATGTATATTGTAAATTTAGTGGAAATTTTAAAAATGCCTAGAAGTGTGGTAGATTTAGATAGTCTGGTTTGTAGTGTACAAAAGCATTTTACGGATGAAAAAGAAAATGGCCGTCCTTTAAAATCGGTAATGTCTGTACAACAACGCGAATGCGATGCTCTAGGAATTAGTGAAACCAAATTAAGAGGAGTATTACAAAATCACAATAGTGAATTGCCGAAAGAAGATCACCGCAAAACTCGCCCCATCATTTAACACAAAGGATCTTCTAGATGGAAAGAAATTTGAAATTCGTGATACCATTTATCGAATGAGGGCCAACAAGGAACATGTGACCTTAAATACAATTCTCTCGGAATTAATAGATAGAAAATTTGACGACATTGGCAGAATAAATCCATGGCAAGTGATACATAACTTGGGTTTCAAATTTCAAAAGGAGGATAACAGAAAAGCACTTTGTGAAAAAAGTTCTGTCGTGCACAAGAGAATTAACTTTCTAAGAAAATATTCTAAATTTAAAGAAGAAGGGGCGTATTTTATATATTTAGACGAAACATGGATATTTTCTAGGGGTGCAACCAAGAGAATATGGCAAGATGTTAACGTAAAGTCCATCAAACATACCGATGGAGAAGGGAAGCGACACATAATTTTACATGCAGGAGGAAAATCGGGTTTTATAGAAGGTGCTAATTTAATATTTTCATTTAAATCAAAATCCAGTGACTATCACGATAATATGAACACAGAAATGTTTGTAAAATGGTTACATGAAAAACTTCTCCCAGGTTTAAGTGAGCCCAGCGTAATTATTTTAGACAATGCACCTTACCATTCTGAAGTATTAAACAAAATTTTAACGAATTCTTGGACTGTTGATAAAATTAAAGAATGGTTGACAAAGGAACATATACCATTTCCTTAATATATATTAAAATCAGAATTATTACGCTTGGCAAATATACACGCAAAACCAAAAACCTTTGTTGTGGAGCAGATTATTGAAAGTTACGGTCATCAAGTTTTACATCTGCCACCGTATCATTGCCAGTTTAATCCCATCCAATATATTATATGGGGAATAGCAAAACAATATTATGACAACCATATTGGGCCTAATAATTATAGTAACGTCGCAGTTCGAGAAACTTGGCGAAAAACACTTTCAATTGCAACTTCAGAAGTGTGGCGGAACTGTATATCCAAGTGCGAGAAACTAATAGAAGATTGGTGGACTCGTGAAAATAAAATAACCGAAATAAGTCCAATCATAATAACAGTTAATGGTAATGACAGTGATGATGATGACAAATATGATATTTTGGATGATAATGACTGATTTTTTTTTTGTTGGCAAGTTGAATTTTTTATTTTTCATTTGAAATTCTTTACATGGAACAAATTTTTATGTTAGAAAATATTTTATATGAGCTTAATAACCTTCTTATTATACATAGACCATATTTTCTGTGTGAAGTGTAATATAAAATTATTATTAGGTTTATAATAGCCACATTAGCCTCCATTAATGAAGAAGTTTAATTCTGCTCTTAATTATACAAAAGATTCTCCATTATTATTTAATTAAAAAGTTGTATATTAGTTTTCATTTCATTTAACCATTTCCCCAAAGAACAGATCAAACTTTCGGGTACTTACCTGGAAATACTCATAAAAATTTTAATCCGAAACCCGCGTAAGTATAGCGAACAGTCTGTACAGGTGGTTCTGAATTACTTGATGACAAAGCCTTTTTAGAATGTGTAATAGATTCTGTTGTTAAATTATTTTCTTTTGTTTGAAGTTTACATTCAAACATATCATCTAAAGATTTTAGAAACGCATTCTCGTTTTCACGATTCTTTTTCAATTTTTGCCAAGTGTCCAATATTTTTTAATTATTAAGTAATATGAAAGTCCTTAATAGTTACTTTCGGCTCCCAGCATTGTTGAATTTTTTGAGTAGTCAATTTCAAAGTGTCTACAATTAATTGTCAATTATATTTTCGTAGTGATGAAATAAGAAAAAGCTGAGTACTTCACGACGAGAAGGAACTCTAGTGGTTATCAATTATTTATGGTATTCGCCAAATAACCATCCACCAGGGTCAGATGGTTTTGTTGGTCCCAATTGTCGTTTGGAGCCTTAGATTAAAGAAACCGAAGATGTAACATGTATATTGCAAAGAGCTGCGCCGAGGCTGCCAATTATTTTCAGTCGGAACTAATAAGTAGGGGAACTTAACAGATACGTACTCAGGATAAATAAGTGAAGTGATTGATTTTTTGAATTAATAGGAATAATAAAAGAACATTGGTACATAATTTTATTTATTTGTAAATTATTAATTCTAACAAAATTTATTTTCGATCTAAAATTTATATACAGGATGGCCCAACGAAAACTTGACATTGGGTTTTTGGATATTAATATCGTGGATCTTAAAAAACGTTTGGACACGTCGATTTTAGTTTGAAGGAAGGCATCTTTTTATCATATCATTAACTGTCATACGTCATTACCCTCCACTCCGTTACTCTAATTAATGCAATTTATATGGAGAAAGTGCCAAGTATGATATATCACTGAAAACGTAATTTTAAGAAGAATCTAGTAATATATGACCATTTATTGCTTTACTTTTGATTTTAGCAGCTTCTGTCGGGATAGAAACTGTTACCTATTGTAAAGTGTGGCACTTCATTTGAAAGCTATTTTTATTAGGAATTTAGTGCGTATCGTAAATTTTTTATTTTGGTTGATTGCAATAAAGTTTGTATTTCTTAACTTGTGCAATTATTTAAGTTATTGTTTTATTCAATTATATTTTGTTATATGACAGCATTAAATTATTATTAAAATTAGTTTTCAAATGAAATGCCAAATTTTATAGTAGGTAACAGTTTTGTATATTGCCAGCGGGCCCTTAAATCAAAAGTAACACATTGAATTACTGAATTATCCTTAAAATTATCTTTTTAATGATGTGTCATACTTTTGGTACTTTCCTTGTTTAAATTGCATTGGTTAGAGTAACGGAGTAGAGGGCAATGACGTATAACAGTTAAAGATATGATAAAAAGATATCTCCCTTCAAACGCACAAAAAAATTAAAATATCTAGCTTTTCAAATTTGGCAGGCGGGTAGAAAACTAAAATAAACAAAGTTTTTCATTCAACATTTGTCGATATTTTGAGAAAATTTAACTTATTGTATGTTTTTAAATATGTTCAAAGTTAATAGAAGTAGATGATAAAAAAAAATCGAATATTTTTTGTTTTCGAAGTAAAGCTGTCTAAATTTTTTAGTCATTTGCGTAAACTATTACAATTTTAGTCATTTATATAGTGATTCAAAAATGTTAAACCTTTGAAATATCTAAATTATTCTTAGTTACATATAAAACAAAATCAAACACGTAGTTTAAAAAAAATAGATATACAGTTTATACGTAAAGCGATAATAGTCAGAATGCATTAGTAATTTTTATTACCTATTAGTTATTAGCAACCAGAAAATAATGTAAGTTTAATATAAAATATTCTCTTAGTGTTACTCTTATCCAATAAAGTTTTATTATAATGGTGGATTCTGATATTAAAGTAGGCGGAAGCAATTAATTTAATTAAATTAGTAAAATGACTTGTTACAAAGTTTTGTTCGGAAAACTGGACTTTGTCATGTTCAAAGAGTTTTTTATTATTTAAAAGGCTGTATAATACTTGATTATTAACAATATTAATATTTATACATTTACCCCCAACAATAATTTTAGAAATTTCAGTTATTACAATTTATTATCTACAGTCCTGACTCCAGACCTGGCGCACCTCTCCTAGTTTCACTCAAAATAAACATGGCTACTTCGCATAACAAAATAAAATATTAAAAACTTACCTAAATAAGTTAACAGACTTCTTGTCTCTCAAATAATTTGCGCTTGCATGGTAATAACAGTCCCTTATTACACACCTTGGCATTTTTTGTCCAAAATAAACTCACTTAACAACACAGTAAACAATATTTAGTAATTTCACGAAAAGCAGAAAAATGGCGATACACTGGATACACACGTTCTCCGTCAGCAACTTGTTGTCGAGGCCGGGTGGTGGCGGGGGAAGACTTCACTTATTCATTTTAATTGGTGGAACTTGGCAGTGGGAATTGAGGGGAAAAAGGACAGGGTGCGCATTTGACTATGTTACATCTTCGGTTTCTTTAATCTAAGTTTGGAGCACACTTTTAGTCTACAAAAAAAAAATACATGAAGAGCATAGTCAAAAACAAAAATATAGAAATATGTCAGATAAAAATTCTAAATAAAAAATTAAATGTTTATGAAACAATTAGACACATTGAACTTTATTGACGTACGGACAAAAAAATGACAAAAACAACATAAATAACAATGGAACATACCTGTTTGTTAAACGAATATATCAAACATTGTAACATTGAAAAAAAATCACGAACTGACGAATTAGTATGTTTTAATTAACTGTTATTATCTATGAGATCCTTTACTCGGAGTGAGAAATAAACAAAAAGTCATGCAGTATTTGTTTACAAACAAGTCCTTAATTCAGAAGTAAAGTGGAAAAAGCGCTGGCCTAATATGGTGGCAAAATAGTGAATTAATAATTTTGCTGCTTCGGTAATAAAAATTTCTGTCTTAACGAAATTTTAGATTATTTACTACAAAACTAATCATAATTTAATGAAATATTAGGAATTCAGAGAAAAACAATTAAATATAATGATACGTTTTACTTTTAAAATTATTAAATTAAAAAAAAGTTATGTTTTTTTATATTGTGTCTGATTTTAAGTTCATATTGTGGTGTATTTTTGTCAATTATTGTACTAAATAAAAAAAAAATGTATGGAATTTTAATTTGAATATTAAAAGGTCGCTCAAAAAAATCAAAAGTAATGCACTAATAAATTAAAAAAATTATGAGCAACCTTTCAAAATTTAAATTTTGAACTGAAACTTTCAGAAACTTATTTTGTTTTTGACCATTAAATTTTTAAAATTTAAAAAACAGACAATTTTTATTTCGAGTTTGTTCCATGAACTAGCTGGAAAACAAAATTTACCGAAATGACATGAAGCGTTTTTATGACAACAAACCATTACTCTTAATAATCGGCGTCCATTTCGTCATGATAATTGCCATCGTTTTTCTTTGCCATGAAAACACGCGCGGTGCGAGGTAAAAAACCGCCTTTATATCCTGTATGAACATAACGAAACGTGGACCTCTTTGTGAAGGTTGCTTTAATTGGTAACGCTTAAAATGAGGCAAGCAGAAAGCTGGCTTAAAGTTCTGTCGAAATAGTGTTTTGTTTCGATGATGTAATGATCATATTACAGGCCTATTTATAAACTTTACCATGATAGCTATTCTAGTGCTTGCAGTTCAAATCTGATTGGATAAATCTTTTAAATATAAATTACTTAATTGCAACACCTAAGTGAGATAAAGATATAAATGTACATACCATTATTTTGCCTTTTGTGATTTACACTGCGTCAGACTATACAGTATAAAATAATTTAAATAAGACAACAGAAGCTGTTAAATAAACCAAGGTGTATCGATACAGATTGGTGTGTACTGTTGGTATGTATAATTATATATTATATTATAAATTTCAGTAATTATTACATGTTATGTATCTTGTATCGTATATCATCTATTAATTTTGCTTCTAGATGAATAATGGAAAAAATAGGAAAGGCCTTGCTTTGTGTAGTTTACATACCAAGTCTTTATCTGGTTACAGACACTGTAGGCATGTTTTATCGGAGCTTGGGTACTTCTTATCACTGCAAATACAGAAATTGACCATGAAACCATGCAAGTATGACCCTAAGGCAGGCAGGTAGCAACAGAGGTACCACTAATAATAAAGAGAAGTGAATTAAAGAAAGAGTAGATTACAGTAAAGTAAGAAAGAATAGAGTATAGAAGATGAGGAGATAAAAAGAGGCCTAAAAGCAAGGAAGAGGTAGATATTTTGGTAAAGCTTAGTCTATGACTTAATAATATGTATTAGTTACTCACTACGTGTTTAATAGGACTGTAATGTGTATTTCTTTGATTAGCAACCAATCCACAAAATGATTAGCGTTTTCCTTGAAAACCCAAATCTAAAGGAATAACTTATATTTGATATAACCAACTGTCAACCTTTTACCTGAAAGTCGTAGAGTCTAAGGCTAATAATATCAAAAAAGAAAAAGGTCATCTTAGCATTGTTAACAATTTATTGAATTCTAAATAATTTTATTTAAAATGTAATATTATGTTAAAATATTATTTGTTATTTATTTCAGAAGCTGCTGCAGATGAAGAACGGCAGGAATCTAGCACACAATAAAATATGGTATATTGTATCCTTTTGATTATTAAAATTAATAATACAATAGTGACTTTTTATTTGATAAATTAAAATAAATTTACACACATACGTTTCGTTGCATTTTAGAAAGTGTTTATAATTTAATTAGTTTCAAATTCCTGGTATGTGACAGGGCCGGCTTATGTTTTGTAATCGTAACTGTTAAATACAAAGTTGTATTTAAATACATAGCAATAAAGAAGTCTAATAAATCTGGTATTTTAATAGCGTCTATTGGTGTTCCCTTACAGTTGACACCTTAACTCAGTAGCTGATATATGTAGGGGAGAGTGTTCCACAGTGGAACACGGTCCACAGTGAAACATTCCGACTAAAAAAAAAAACGATGGACGTATATCCACCGCCATGACGTAGATAACAGTTTAACCAGTATTGTAACTCCCACTACAAAATACATCATCGCACAGGACGCGGTTTGTTCAGGGCAGCATTTCAGTTTAGAGAGAGGATCCAAAGTAACGCCACGATCAAATTTTAAGAAACGATTACCGATTTAGTTTTTATAATTTCTTAGTTATTTTTGGGAAAGAGAAAGTTCTATTCTTAGACAATGTAAGTAGCAATTAAAATATTTTAAAATATTTTTTGGTTTGTTATAAAGTTTTTTTTATTTTTTTTTTTTGAGGATATATATGGTCCACAGTGAAACAAACGTGTTTCACTGTGAACCATCGATGTTTCAGTCTGCCCCATATTTTCTTTTATCTTTTCTTTCGGTTTTACTTATTGAATAGAATATGGAAGACTGCAATGGATCTAACATCTGCAGATACAATACAGAATGCTATAAATCTAGTTAATGGAGGTTTAAGTTTAAGAAAGGTGTCTGAGATGACAGGAGTTGCTTATGTTACCCTCTATGCCAAAAGACAAAGAGAAAATCCCCTTGAAAAAATTAGACTTACTCCTATCTACAATTTCAGACAGGTTTTTGATATAGATCAAAAAAAGGAGTTGGTTCATTATGTTTTAATCCAATCAAAAATGGGTTTCGGTTTGATGGTAACAGAATGCAGAAAATTAGCTTACGATATGGCAATACAAAATAAAATACACTTTTCTGAAAACTGGGTAAAAAATAAAGAGTCAGATTTGGAATGGTTCAGAGGCTTGAGAAAACGCCATCCTAGTATTAGTATTCGTTCACCAGAGGGCTGCAGTCTATCACGAATGACATCATTCAATCCACACAATGTGCAGTCATTTTTCAACAAGTTATAAACTGTTTATTCGCGTAGTGAACATTTTTCTGATGGTTCAAGGTTTTACAATTTAGACGAAACCTCAACGACCACAGTCCAGAATCCGAAAAAAATAATTGCTGGAAAAGGAATCAAGCAGGTAAATAAATGTACAAGCGGGGAAAGGGGACAAAACGTAACTACATGCTGTAATATTAACGCCCTCGGTACCGCAGTGCCTCCAGTCATGATTTTTCCGCGGAAAAATTATAAAACACACATGATTAATGGAGCTCCTCATGGTACGCTTGGGTAGCTACCACTTCAAGATGGATGTGTTCCGAGATACTTCCACAAATTCTGGATCACTTTATTAAATTTACGTTATCCAGTAAAGAAAAATCGACGCTCTTAATTATGGACAACCATGAAAGTCATATTCCACTAGCTACTGTGGACAAAGCTCGAGAAAATGGAATTATAATTCTAAATTTATCGCCCTATTGTAATCATAGGCTACAACCGCTAGATGTAAGTGTTTTATCATCCTTTAAAGTTCATTATAATGCCACGATAGATAGTTGGCTTTTGCATCATCCAGAAACACCCATGACCATCTAACAAATTGCAGAGTGCGTTGGAGCCGCTTTTGATCATTCAATGACGCCAAGTAATATAAAATCAGGTTTCAAAAGAAGTGGAATCTTCTCGCTAGATAAAAATGTGTTTAATGAGAGTGATTTTTTGAGTTCAGCTGTCATAGATCGACCCACTGCAGATGAAAACGAAGTTTCCACTTCTCAAGGAAATAAGCGTGAAGTAAATGAAAGTAATAAAGCTACAGAAAATCCAGTACTTACTACAGAATAAGAAGTAGGATTTGTTTCACCTAAACAATTCAGAGGTTATCCTAAGGCTTCCGCACGAAAGGGTAAAATATCTAGAAGAAAGGGAAAAAGCATGATTACGACCGATACTCCGGAAAAATGGATGGTAGAGGAAAATAAAAAAATAAAAAAAGCCTACAGTTACAGCTGTCGAAAATGCTAAGCACAAACTTGTCGAATCCTAAGAGGACCAAGAAGAAAATGAAGACGTAATGTATCTTGGCTCAGTTAACGGATAACTGGATCCCTGAAGTAAATCTGAATGGATTTGAAGATCTTGTGCGACCCCCAGAAGCTGGAGATTTTGTATTGGTGCAATTTAAAATAACAGAAAAAATAAAAAAAAAGTTTATTACGTTGCGGTAGTCTTGAAAGGCGCCTGCGATAAAAACAAGACTTTGAAGTCCAATTTTATAGAAAGCACTTAAAAATAGACGACAAATTTGTTTTACCGAAAGTTCCTAACATTGCAGTAGTTCCTGTAAGCGATATCAAAATGATCTTACCAAAGCCTAATCATCATGGAAAAACAAGAAGACAAGTGGATCTGATTTCATTTGAACTTAGCTTCACCAATATTGAAGTTAGTTAATGAAACATTAATTTAACAGTTACACCTAGTTACTATTGAGTTAATAGTTTACTTTAATTTGCAGTGTTTTCATTTTTGTGTTTTTAAAAAATAAAAACCTATTTTTAATTGTTTTTTTCTGCTGTTTCATTGTACCCCACTAGTGTTACACAGTGAAACAAAATACAGTTTGTTTTAAATTGTTCTACAGAAGAACAAATCACATTTGCATCTAATTTTGATATTTTATTATAAAGGTAAATGTAGTGTTAATTAAAATTTTTGATAAAAGTGGGATTCTGGTTTTGTATGTTGATTTGAGAAAAAAAAATAAAAAAGTGTTTCACTGTGGAACACTCTCCCCTACACAATTCCTTTAGTTATGGTTAGCTTAAAGCCCCTTCTTGTACTTTAAGTAGTATAATCGTATCTCATAAAATAACAATTTTCCAATTATGTAGGAATTTTTAATAATGTCGAAGTGGTGAATATATTGCTAAGAATATAGTTACTATTGATAATACTACCGTGGTTGTTTGAGTTGTTCGGTTTCAAATTTTAATTTTTCACAATATATTTTTTTTGTAATAGCTTTAAGTTCCACACATTCTGATTATGCGCAAAGAAACTTTTATTTTTTGCAACAAATAATTTTTTCTCGAGAAATAAGAGATGTACGAATAAACAAGGAAATTATTAAATTGGTAGGTACATTCCTGGACAAACCTATAAATCAAATAAAAAGTCCAACAGTTGCACGAATCTTTATAGTAAAAGCAACTTTATTCTAAAAATATTAATACATACAGTTCATCAAATTTCTAGAGGCTTTCGACGGCTAGACAGAGAAAGCACTACTGACAGGCATCCCGACGGCTTTACGCAATGAAAGTACACTCTGCGCATCAAGTATTTCACTATTTCATTCAGACGTAAATGTCAGATGTAAATTTCGCTAAAACATTTCTTTTATTTTCGTTTGTGTTTTTTGCTCATTACAGTTTAATAGAACGTAAGTATGGAGTTTAATAGCAAATTAAGAGGCCGCGTGATTAACAGTCAATGAATAATAGCCAATGTTATAGAGTTTATGAGAAGAGAAGGAAACTTTAATTCACCTTCAATACCATTTAAAAATGTAAATGATCGTGTTGCTGCAGCCACAGGAGTATCTAAAAACACTGTCGTCCGCATTTCTGGAGAGAAAAAAAGAATCGATAACCGTGAGATATCGGAATTTTCATCACCAAGAAAAACCATTAAAAAACCAAAAACAGTTAATGATATAGATGAAGCTGCACAAGAATCAAATTTTATTTTTTTATTATTAGATAG
Source organism: Psylliodes chrysocephalus (assembly GCA_927349885.1). Classification (NCBI taxonomy): domain Eukaryota; kingdom Metazoa; phylum Arthropoda; class Insecta; order Coleoptera; family Chrysomelidae; genus Psylliodes; species Psylliodes chrysocephalus. The sequence continues at coordinate 37,636,073 of OV651817.1, forward strand.
CTATTTTTGTTTCTGAGTTGTGTTCATTTGCAGGCTCAATTTTTTTCCGTTTCTCCTTTTTGATTTTATATGGGGTTTCAAGTTGTTTTTGACTTATTTCGACGTAAATCACAACAACACACTTTTTTAATAAAGCAAACAAGTGTTAAGAGGTATATGTACGTGTCAACTACAATTAAAAAATTTTGTTATGAAACCCATGAAACCACCAACAAAAATGTAAAGTTAGTTTCCGTACTAGAACATGGTGTCATTCGTCGAGATAATTTATCGTTTTGTTTAATAGATCAAGAAATGTAAATATTCCCCTGTTATTTTTTATAAAATTATAAGAGAAATAAATTTTTTTCTAAATAGTATAGTTTATTATTTTGTAGAAAAACAAAATTTCGAAATTTTAGTAATGTTTTAGAAACAACCGTTATTAATAATAGGTACCATTTTCCTTAATAAGGTAGAAATAAAATATAAAATATTTCCACGATTTACAAAGGCCTACAAAAAAATTATAGGTATTTTCCGCTATCCTATAAAATTTATATTTTCTGACTCAATTTCCAAAGGTTGAAGGAATTCCAAAACACCTTTTATGGCATAATAATTATTTTCAATTCTACATACTATCTTTAGCTGCTTTTAAAAACGTTCTAAGAAAGTCCAATCAGACCAATTTAATCCCTAAACTATTCCACACTTTTAAAATTTAAATACCTAAAAATATTAAAAACTATTTAAAATAACTTGTTTAGCAGACTGTACAATAGCTATCTTAGTCACACGTAGCGCGCTCTCTGTCTGGGCGTCGAACACCTCTAGAAATTTGATGAACTGTACTAATAATTATTTTAAATGATATGAAATGAAAACTCTATATTATCTTGCCTGAAACAATATTTAATAAATCAATAAAGGTCTTTGCTTAAATTGTTAACCTAGAAATGTCTATGTCGTTATATATCTCATAAATTATCTCGAGTTTACAATTTAAAATAAGTAAATGCAAACCTCCTGTCTCCTTTTTCTATTCCCTTTTGTCCTGAATTGGTACGGGTCAATTTTTCATATCAAAAAGGCGATGTATTAAAAGAAATTGCTCTGGTGTGAGAAATTGAGAAAAATTGGGAAAAAAAATATACATAGACGCAGTTATCTTTTGCTGATAAAATTACTTGTCTTGATAAAAACTAACGAAAGTTCGTTCAATCAATTAATCAGTGTCGTTTATTATTACTTTTACGTGGAAAAAACTTTCACAGGATATTATTTCACTAACAGGAATAAATATTTCTGGGGAACTGTGAACTTATCTGGATATATTGATTAATTTCGAGGTTAACGTCCCAATTTTGCATTTAAAAAAGACTCTATACACTTAATTGACTTGACAAGCCTGTCCAGAATAACTACATAATTCGTCATTATGAAGTGTAGAGGTAAGGAAAACTATCTCTGTATACAAAAAGTGTCTATTATTATGTATTAAATTAAGTTCACGCTTCCGTACTAGAAGGTAAAAATCCAATATATATCTAAATAAAGCATTATTATTATTATTATTATTATTATTATTATTATTATTATTATTATTATTATTTTTATTATCCATTTAAAAATTATATCATTATAAAAATAATCTGGTTTGACAACAAAAAAAGGGGTAAGTACATATAAAATATACAAAATGTTCTAAAAAAATACGTTGTATTTAATTTTTTTTACACATTATTTACAAATTTACATCATCCTAAAATACTATTTGAATAAACGCTTCTTATAAGTAAAGATCAACTCCTCCCCCTCAATCCTATCAACTATGTAGCTCCTCAGGGCAATGATTTTGGCCTTTCCTTTACCTGAAATACCAGTAGCAAAAGACATTGTAATGGCATCCTTTGCTAGGGAATAGTCATCTTGACTTCCAACTAATCCGAGTCACAGCAACTGGAATACTACAAAATCAGTTAGACCAGCTACAGACCTGGTTTTCTCGCTAAAAAATCCACGTCAATACATATATGTCTAACCAAGTTATATTCACCATAAAGAGAAATACATGTTCTCAAGTTACCAACGCTCCAATTCAAATGACAATCACAGATAAATATCTAGACCAAAAACTGACATAAACTGAACACATCAAATCTAAAAAAATACAATTAAACATCAAATTGAGACAAATGCACTGGATACTGGAAAGGAAGTCACAGTTGTCGCTAAAAAGCAAACTTTTCATTTATAAAACCATATTGGTACCTATTTGGTCATATGCGTAGCAAACTATTTAATAAAATAATATTACAATTATTCAAATCAAAAACGTTACGATTGATAGCAGATTCGCTCTGGTATATGTCAAACCACATCTTTTACACTGACTTCAGAATACCTTACATAAATGACGTGATAAGACCACATACCAACAAAGCAAGAGAGTGTTATGCTTCGCACAATTTCCAAACGGTCAGCGAACTCTATGAAGCCCTTCAAGCAAACAAAGAAACAAAGAAAACCTGACCAGAAGACCCTGTTTAGGAAAAATATTTTGGTGAACTATCATTGGATAGTGCCTAACTTGAGCTTTAGACTTTGTAAATAATTTGCTAAATACTAAGTAGATTCTAAATAATATGACATTAATGTTAAATAAAAACACAACTTACGAATGAACCGAAAATGAGAACAAACATTTTAGATTTGGAAATTTTTAGTTCGAGTCTTTCTCTCAGGTTTTCATTAATGAAACACTTATAAACGAGCTTTTTTGACTCCAGAATGTCTGTTACAAATTATAATATACATTTTCGTTACATCCTGTAAAATGAACAAAGATATTGATTGATATTTAAAACAGTCTGTCACATTTCGCGCTTCTTTTTGTTTTGGTAAATATATTTTTTTATAAAAAAGTATGGTGAATTTTACGTGCTTGAAAATTTCATCGTAAAAAATGATCCGCGGGAATTTCGGAATTCTATATCTGGCAAGTAAATAACCTTTTAAAAGATTTATAGTAAAGTTTTGTATTTTATAAACCTTGTGGTGCTTTTTATCTTCCTGCTCGAAAATGTTATTCGGGTTTTTGTTCTCGCAAGTTCCCGGCAGGTCGGCCATTATTTACGATCAAGACTCAAAAACAAATTTTCATTTCATGTTAGAGGATTCAGTGCATAAATATGGCTATACACTCGGCTGATAAAATTTACAATGATGATTTTTATAAAAATGTACAATAATGCTGTTTGGAGTATAGAGATACGAGGAAATTATTATTTAGTGAAGGTAATATCTGAAATGTAATAATAGACTATATCAAAAAGTAATTGTTTTTGAAACTTCCACGTATTTCAGCAATTGTTTCTATAATCTCTTTTATTTTAAGTATATACGGAGGACTTGCCTGTATTGAACCGGTGTTTAGAATTTCCGCGCCATCTATCGGAAGAAAACTAAAATATAGCACCGACTGGCATGCTTATCTACTGGTCTGATGAAAAAATTATCCGTAATTATTTTAGTAGGTAGCAGGAAGGAGAAAGCATCTTGACATAAAGCTATGTTAGAGTTGATATTTTTACTTACGTTTACAAAATAATTGTTTAGTTCATCTGAACTGGGAGTTACATTATTTAAAGAACGGGTTTTATTTCTTAAGTCATTTATAATAGGTTTCTTTAAAGAAGTTTGGCACCGTATAATCAGCTGTACCACCGAAATTGTGTTTATATTGCTTTTGATATAATGTTTTTAACACGTCTATCATTAATATACTAGATGGATATCCGACGCGTGTTCAATATCTTTAAAATTATTATGTCTAGAAACAAGACTCATGGCTGAGGGCTCACAAGCACAGCAAATAACAATCTTGATGAATTGTTAGGAAGAGCTTATGAGAAGGTCAAATGCTTTTAGAGCAGCAGAATATATTCTCAGATTAAAATATATTCGAAAATAATCGATTTGTTCTCTATACTGATGTAGAACCAGATGGTGTTAGTTAGTATACCAGAACGCGACGTAGAGTCTACTTCACCTCATCAACCTAGTTCAATCTGCACATTTCAATAAGATACTACCTTCACATGTATTCAAAGAGTTGCTAGCTATTCAGAGAGGGTACTGGATGATTACTCCATAGTAATTAAACCAAAACTTATTTATTCGCACCTTTTCCCTGAAATAGGCAAGATTGTTCAAAAGTAGCAGGAAACAAAACAACTGTCTAAGTGTACAAAAAACTTCTTTAGAAAAAAAGTAGTAGTAAATGTGCTAAAACTAGATAAATCTGACCTGGATAAAGCAAATGTTTAATTACTTTTTAAAACCAGAAATAAGAACCATAAAACAAAAGTGACCTATTCAAATAATGGCAAAAATAATGAAGAGCTATGTGCGTATAGTGAGAGTTACCTCAACTCCAAACCAAAACAAAGGTGAATGCAGTGCCAAAGTTGTATAAAATGAGCAGTGTGTGGCAGTTGAAGAAGACCTCGCATACTATAATAGTGATTGGGACATTCATTCTTCTACCTTAAAACTGCTGTTTCGTTTGTCAATTTTAAATGTGAAAATAATTTAAGTGTCCCCATCTTGCACCCATGTTCATTATGTTTCGTTATTCTCATAAGAATCTGTTACACATAAAGATTAAGATACAAAATATAGTAGTCTGTACAACAAGAGCGGATATGATGGCCATGTCAAATAAAGACGGACACAGATAATTTATTTGAGTACAGTATATTTTTTTCTACGACCCACTAACGAACATATACTAATTTTAAATATTTATTTAGAAGTTATCATGATAAAATACCTATTTTAAAAATTCCTGATTTATAAGATAAAATAAACTTGGAATAAAAATATTTAAATTAATAGGTACTCAATCCGATTTAAATACGGGACCTTTTGCATGGCATAATAATACCCTACCACCTGCGCTAATAAATTAATTAATTTTTAGGGTTCCGTGATTAAAGGATAACAAACGGGATCTTATTACTAAGCCTCTGCTGTCCATTCGTCTGTTTATCAGCGGGCTGTATCTCATGATCTGTAATAGGTAGACAGTTGAAATATTTTTAGAATGTGTATTTTTATTCACCAAAGGCGATATCTACATGAAATCTTTAGGAAAAATAAAGCTTAAATATCACAGGATGAGCAAGATATTAATTTATTTGTCATTACTATTACTTTACACTTAACACTTTACAAAAAAAAAACAAATAATAACATTTTTTTTAAATAATAAATTATATGCAAAAAAATAGGATTTAAGTTGAGTGTCAAAAAGTATATGTTCATTTTAAACTTCTCCATTCTATAGAATAGTACCTCCCCAACAAACAATTTGTGTAGTGAAATAAAAGGACCAATAACTATTGCCCTGCAATTGCAATGATAGCCGTTTAACTTTTATTAATAATAGGCAGGCATATGTAGATCACTACGGGCGAAACTTGGGTCGAAGTCACTTAGCCATTAAATTCAGTAAGGTCTCTATTTTCCCTTCATTGTCTAGAAATAAATATATTGACAATTAATGGCATACTAATGGAAATTTAATGGGAAATTAGAGACCTTTTATTAAATTAATAGTGAATGCTAATTAAAGGCTACGTGCAAGGCACAATACCTGACAGGCGATTCGATATAGAGCCCCTTTGACCAGTAGTACTATTTGAACTATAAATTCTATACTAAAACAGAAGGCTTTCCAATACAGAATCTTGTAGACATTTTATTTAATTCAGCTAGGAATATAATAATAGAGAAAAATGTCTTTTTAAAAAAGTATATTCATAAAATATTCCAAATTAACAAAATAAAAAGTAAGAAATTACAATGAATACTGAATAGTGATCCGAGACTGGCCCCATAGTACATTTCCATTCGTTTAGAATGTAGCAAGCGATCATCGGTGAGCCCTCCTTAACTGTTCGAGTTGGGTCTGCGGCAGTTAAAAGCCATTTGACTTTTACCATGCTCTAACCCAATACAGTTACTTATCTATTCTTCATAAGGCCATCATCAACCAATATAAGGCTCAGCCAATATCGTAATGCCAAAACTAAGCTTTTATCTTTTAATCGTGGCATTAATGTTCTCTTTATTTATAGAAAAAAGCCAACAATATCCCGACAACTCATTGTTTCTGGTATCCTTAATATGTAATTCAAACTATTTGAAAATCATTGTTAAGCTTTTTTTGTGTGTGTCATCGGCTTCAACTGCTAAGGTTATTTCGCTTCGTGTTCTGTGTAGGCCTTGTTACTGTTTCCCAGCGCCACTTTAGGAACAGCACTGTTAATTAGAACCCAACAGTGAATGGTCGAGTGGGGAATCCTACCAAGGCATCAGAATTAATTTTAAATAATTAAATTAAATGAAAAAATCCCGGCCAACGGTGGGATTTGAACCTGAGACCTTCCGATCTGAAAGTCATGACTCTAACCACTGAGCCAACCCACCCCCCATTGGTAAGCTTTAACTGTAATTACATTATTTTTCTTTCTATTTTTTGATTTTGTTCACTAAATGCAGATAACGCTACTTTATGGATTCTTGATTTCATTCAACCAACACCTGGAAGTGCAAATGTTGACGAGTACAAAAAAGGACTAAACCACCCCAGCAATAAGGTTCTTCATAGTAAGCAAAATCAATGAATGTTGAAAATAATTTTCTACTCCTGCTGTGTTTATTCGAATATGCCAATTTTGTTACTAGTTGGTTTTTGAATTGAAGCAGTCCCCCCCCTATTATTTTGTAAGGGGTTTTCTCGCCACAGAACAAACGGTTCCTTACGAATGGCGCTGGTAACAGGCGGTTCTCGAAAGCCAGATTTTTGGTTATGGTTTACTCCACAAACTCTCGAAACGGCGTCGAAAGTACTCGGGTAGCTACAGATGGAGATGAAAAATTCAAGGGGTCAAAGATCACTTAGACACAGGTAACAGTAGGCCACAAGTAACGGGCTTTAATCGTTGCTTGGGCTGATACAGAATTTATCACTAGCTGAAATACAAGGAAGAAATCTAGTATGGAATTAGTAACCCGTAATACGGCAAGTTAACATTGACACATATATTGTTTTAAACTATTTACAACATAAAAAAAATATATGTATTTCAACGCCCACCCTAGTTGCGGTGATGGTCAATATAACTCTGAACAAAAAAAAAAGAAACAAAACGGACGGTATTAAATCCCGACTAGTCTCAATCAGACGTCAAAATTGAATTAAAATAAAATAAATGTTTTGGTCGCAGAAAAAATTATTAACTTAGCTATTTAGTCGATAATTAAACTAAAACATAATTTACCCATTTCGGTAAGGAAAAATTCTAAGAGCGGTTGTGGGAAAAATTACCTATTTACCTGTTGTATCGGGAATTAAACTAAAATGTAGGTATTTTACTATTTCGGTAAGGAAGAATTATCTAAACGGTCATAGAGAGTGCAAGGAGACAGGAACGCAAAAGAACTACTTATAGTAAATATACGGAAAATGAAAAAAATAAATTTATACCCGGTGTAGCCTATTATCCCAGAATGAGCTGATCGTCATCACGAGCCCGATCAGACAGGGTAATGAAGCTATTTAAGTTTCTTTTTTTTTAATTTGCAATTTGCACGAAAAAATGAAGAATATAAAGGGGAAAAAACAAATGCGGATATCACCTAATCCAAGAATAAACTAATCGTCATCGCAAGCCAGTTCAGACAGGGACAGGATACTATTTAAAGTTATTTAAATTGACGGTGGAAGAGAAAACAAAACTATTATCGGAGAGAAGAAAACTACTAACGCGGATGGTATCTACTGCAAGAATAAACTGATCGTCATCATGAGCCCGTTCAGAGAGGGGCAGGATACTATTTAAGATTCTTTAAATTTGCAGTTTACACATTAACTACTAAAAAAAAATAACGCGGATAGCACCTACTCCAATAATGAACTGATCGTCATCACGAGCCCGTTTAGACAGGGACAGGATGCTATTTAAGATTCATTAAAATTACGGTAAAAGAATAAACAAACTATTAAACGAAGGAAAACGTCTCCTCGAAAACTCCGTTTATAAATATTCCCAACTTAGTTACAACGCGGCACTTACTAAACAAAAGTATCAAATTTAATTCCCGATTTACCAAAAAGAAAAAAATTAATTTTGTAGTACAGACTAACGATCAAAAGTCTAAATCCCCGGCATTACAATATTAACGAACTAAATCCTATCATTTAATATTTAAATCAAATTCTATTCCCTTTAAAGAAACGGTATTATATTTGCCAAGAAATAAATTCTTATATTTATTAATGAAATCAAATTAAATCTTTTTACTCAACACTATCTATAAAAACGGTATTATATTTGCCAAGAAATAAATTCTAATATTTATTATTGGAATCAAATTAAATCTTTTAACTCAACACTGAATTAAAATGTTCCTATTTCTAAAAGATAATTCGGTTTTTAAAATGAAATACGGTCACAATCAGAGATAACAGAGATATAAGCAGTCATTCATAAAATATAATATTCATGGTGCCAACAATAGTTAGTACTGTATATATTCTATTTCTAGACGCGGGGCGAGGCGACGAAAGGTGAGAAGTAAGAGAAGGGATAGAGTGAAGGATTTTACGTAGTTTTATCAATGAATAACTGCCCGAGCTTATACTACATAACGTAAATTTCCATGCCGGTGTAAGCCCTGTTGCCACTTCCAATTTAACATCTCTAGGTTTTGGAATTTGTTGAAAATTATTACATCTAATTTAATGAAATTACATCTAATTTGGTTAAAAATGGCTATTTTTTGTTCTAATGCTCAATTAGGTCTTTGTAGAAAGTATTTTTTTTATAATTATTTAAAATCATTTACATTAGCCCTTATGGTCGAAAAAAAAATTTAAACGTCAATATCTCGGTTTCAACCGTCTACAAATTTGTATAAAAAATGTTCTTTTAGAAATATACTTCTCATTTGACGAAAAACGAAGGCATAAATGAAAAACAACTATTCTTTATAAAAGTTTCGCCTATATATTGACAAGGTAAAAGTACTTTCGTCATATTTTTTGCTTTTAAATTAACAAAAATATAGCAATAAACAATTAGTCATGTCATGGTTTTACTAGAAAGCAAACATTAAAGGCCAGAGCCTCTCGACTCTTTATGCATCTATCTCAGTATTGAAATGTATGCAATCAGTTTGAATCTCTAACATTATTTTATACAGGGATTATTGATTTTTCCACTATGAATAATAGGGTGTATTAATTACTTCAAGATTTTTTTTTATTTTTGGTGGAAAATGAAAAATAAGAAAATATAAACTATTTATTAAAGGTATTTATTGAAGTATCAATTATAAACAGTAAGGCTATTGCTTTGCAAAATACAATAAATCCCCAATATAAATAAATTATAATAATAATAATAATTGGAAGGAAGTATATAAAGCATAAATTAATAATATTAAAATTTATAATTACACGACTTTCAAACTAATCAGAATCAGATTCACCACACGAATCAACATTTTCCAAAACATTAGCGGCTGTGCCATACAGGTGCAGGAACCGATACAGCAAATATTTTTTTCTGCATTTGCAAATTTTGCTTCGACAGTCTAAAACAGAATATTATTGTTAGAATATTGTATAGTATCTTTTTTGCATTTGCATGATGTAAGTTCTGTTATGTCTGGTGGCAGGTCGGACAGAGTCTTAAAAGTGGGTATCAGACTTCCATCTTGATCTACTTTCCATCCATACTCTTCAACATTAGGAAGCTGCATCTGGGTTTAAAGAGGTTAGCCAAATATTTAGCTGGTAAAAACATCTTAAACAATGTAGTCTTAGGGCGTCTTCAGTCGGTGGCAATTTAGCGATGGTTTTTGAAGAGGCCAATAATCCCCCCAAAATGTTAATGGAAGTAACATTGGCAGTTTTGAATAAATTTTTATGAAAATTCTTTTAAGATTAGAGAATATGTTTTCAGAGTACTGATCAATGCCAAATCCATCCAAAAAGTAATGGTGTTAAAGGTAAGTTTTCCAACAGGTTCTTTTCCCAATGCTGGACAATTAGCTGGTTGTATTACAACCGGTCAGAGAATGAAAAGCAGGCACATTTTTTAAAAGGTTTTCATCCAAATTTAAATAATGTACTGCTAGAAATCGTCTTGAGTCTCCTCGCCCTGTTCTGAACCATATATCTTTAGTCAAAAACTTCTTAAAATAAATTAATAAGACATCTGTATCGTTGCAATAAATAATGCAGCGTGAATGCCCCGAATTTTTGGCTGACAATATGTGCAATAAGATACGATTATTAGCGTCTTCGTGATTTGAATTTAAAAAATCGTCTTTTGATGGTTTAAAATCTTTCCATATTTATTGATTATTGCGAGTTTTGAAGAAGTTGCTCTGGCAGAAAATGTGTTAAACGTCTTTTGTTAAATATCGAATGAATAAACAAGTTCTATTGTTGCGGAAGTAGAATATTGGGTCGGTCAATTTCTATATCAATTGATTTCTGAAATCCTCTCTTTTGACGTGTTGTATTTTTGATAGAATGTCCTTTATAATGATCAAATACCACATCTATCATTTGAGCATTAATTTTATTTCTAAAAATAATGTTTACAAATATATGAGCATATTCTTTAAATGATATGCAACTTTTGAGCTTTCCTATTTTGATATAATTTTTGTCTTTGCTACTTGTAGCAACAAATCCGTAATTAAAATTTTAAACGAAAACTTATGACTTACCCAAATATATTCAGCTGCAACAGGATGAATGTAGATATAATAAAGATGCAAAAATGTCTATATTTTTTCCCAATTTATTAGGTAATTTAATATATAACACATACACTTATTAATTCTTTAGTAAAAACAGATAACAATATGACACATTGCCCAATGGAACATAACGAGAAGTTTTATAATAAAAAAATGAAAAATCCTACCATATCAATAATGTGATACATCAGCCGGCACGTAGAGAGAAACAGAGCTATGCTACGTTTGAAGGTGAAGAGAAAGATACACTGAGAGTTGATAAATTTGGCGGTGAGAATTAATAACAGCATAAACCTATGACATCTCTCATCGTTTATTGTTATATCTTTGTTAATTCAAAAGCAAAAAATATGGTGTTTACTCTGTTACCTTGTCAACACATAACCAAAAATCTTATAAGGAATGTTTTTTTTTCATTTAGGCCTTCGTTTTTTGTTAAATGAGTGGTATATTTAAAAAAGACGACTTTTTAACTAAATTTTTGAAGGGCTAAAACCAAGATATTTACGTTTATATTTTTTTTTCAGCCGTAAGTGCTAATGCAAATGATTTTTTTAAATAAGTATGAACAATTACTCCCTACAAAGATTTTATTGTGCATTTGATCAAAAAATGAGTATTTTTTTCTCTATTCGGTGGTATCAATATCTGAATTTTTGATGATAATGCCCTTCTGCACACTCTAATTTTGTATTAACTCCGGAATAAGGGTTACCTTATCATGACCTTTCATCTGTGAAAAATTCAGCCTTGTGACAAAAGAGTGGGAGGTTAATCGTTTTCTTGAGCGAATATTTTAATACATACACTTACTAACAATGACAACAGCGGATATTATGTCCTACTGTGTCCCTTAGAATATGTCTTATTCACGGCCGCACGATATTTGTTAGTAGTTACATCTCCTGGTTATCTCTGGTCACAATATAAAACGTAAAAAAAGCGAAACAAGGTTTTTTACCTAACGGATTTAAAAACACGAGAATGAAAAGAAATTATCGGCGGTGAAGTGCTTTGAGAATGCGGCTATTATTCTGAACTGCTGACGATCAAAAATTATATCAAACTAAAAATTTTAATTGAATCTCGGGCCTGGTTCACCTGTCGATTCCCTTTTCATATCAGAGACCCCACCAACGCCAGTCCCATCGCGCATCGATATCTCTATCGGAGTTGCGCATCGGTCTAAGCTCAGGACCAACATTTTAATCGTGCTTAATATTTATTAAAAATGAAAAAAATAAAATAAACTGATTAGAGAAAAATTGATTTCATTACAATTTGGTGAAACATGGTTTAAAGATGTTTTTGGTTTTTTATTTCAATTCTTAAAAAAATATATATTAAAAATCATTTAGATATAGGTATACTGAAAAATCAAAAAAGGATATATTTTAGACCGGTCTACTGTTATATCCAACGCTAGAATATTTTAAAGAACTATTTCAGGGTTGATAAACTATTTTTTTTTTTTAACTATTATTCTATTCTTAACACTTTCGCAGAATCGCCTTTTTCTAAAATATAAATAATTTGAATATAAAATTGAATGCCAAAATATTTTTACCATCCACATTCATTAGGGTAGGTAAGTCTGCATTTCAAACACTTTTAAAATTATTGCCATACTTTAAGTATGATAATTTTATGTATCACTATATCTTTTGGAAATAAATTAATAACTTCGTCCCTCTACAATTTTAAAAATATTTCAGGATTGGATACTATATCAGAACACAAGACCATTCTAAAATTAAAAGAATCGGAATATGTCTTTTGTTCCTCCCGATTATATAACTGTTATATGCTGCTGTACTATATTAGAATAAAATAGCAATATTTTTAAAAATTGATCATTTCTGATACAAGAAGTATCCCTCGTTCTGAAGATGTCACATATATATCAAGGATAAATTGTATTTTTTCAGTTTCGCAAAGTCATGGGCTAAAATTGCCACTTAGGTTGACCAAAATAATAATGTTAGACCAAAATATTAGTATTATTTTATTAAATCAACCTTTGTAGAACAATAATAATTCTTCATAGTAAAATAAAATAAACATTTTGTTACTAATAATATAACATTTATTTATTAGAAACTATCCAGTTTATTTGATGGCAGTATCATATATTGCTAAACGAGTTCTCTTAGTTTTAAACCTACCTAACATAGGTCAATATTAAAATATATCCAGGGTGTTTATTAATTGAGTACCGATAAATATTGGCATTATTTTAATAAATCAACCTCTGTAGAACAATATAATTATCTCCATAGTAAAATAATATAAACATAACATTTATTGAAGAGGTTGAGTGGTGTGTACACACTGGGTAAAAATAAATAAATCGAGAGAGCATTTGAAGTGTGTAATATTGAGTTTTATTCAATAAAACTCTATACAAAATTCGTCTGAGCGCTTTCGGCCTCTTAAGCCATCATCAAAGACTCTATAAAAGAAAAAATGGAGCTGTTACAATATAATCAACTCTATTATTACTAAAAAAAGAACAAAAAATCTTGTACAGTTACTCATCAAGAAAGAAACGTCAGAAGACACATAAAAAGTAAATTAAATTAATAGGGGACAGCAACAGACCAATCCCAAGTTTTTACCATATGTAATACAATAATATTAATAATAAAATACTATTGTATTACATATGACTTTTTTAACTCGTTTTGTTAAACTTTATGTAGCGCTTCATTTATGGAAATAGTCAAGGTGAGTCAAGGTTATTGTTTAACTTCTTTTGTGTTTTTTCTGTTATTTTGTAAAGTCCGTTCATGCTTTTATAATTGTTTTTTATTACAACTGACTCCTTGACATTCCATTTAGGTGTGCCTGATGATGAAGTGACAGCTTCGAAACCGGTCGCCAATTAAATTGACTTTTGAGAAATAAAGGACCTTTTCTTTAACCCCTTACACTTAATCCCTACTACTCACATATGGCTACCCTCACTCCAAATCACCAATAGTTATTTTAAAATAAAAAATAATTAGATTACAAATATTCATATAACTAAACTTTCTTTTGTTTGAATTAATTTTGTGATCTTCTGAATAAGTAAAGTTTGTATGTTATTACCAAAATGTATTTAAATACTATTTTATTGTTTAGTTAATTTATTTTTAATTAGTAAAACTATAATATAAAAAATATGTAACAAGTATAAGGCGTCTATGATAAACCAATTCTTAGATAAGAGCAAAGTAAATTATTGAGAGTAAAATTCATTTTGTTGACCTAATATAATTATTTCATTGAGCATTAGTGGGGTAAGTGTAATTACAGTTATTATTTTATCCAAATTAAATAATACAACAATATATTTTTGTTAATTATTTTTAAGTTAGAACCAACTTATAAGATATTATGTAGTTCAGTTTCTTATTTCTTCTAGTGTTTACCTCAGAAAATCCATTTTTTAAACATTTATTCAATATACAAAAATACCACATTTTAATCTCGTATCAGTACAACAAAAATGAATTTGGTCTATCTATATATCAATTTAGCTTCACTGTGACACGACTGTATGTTGCTCGATGAGAGAAAATATGCGTCTTCCTTCAAGGGGCATCTTTCACAATGCCATCTTGTCTATTCAGTAGCGAATGAGAAATATAGTTTTGCTGTCAAACTGGGGAAGTATTTCTAAAAGTAATCTGTCAATAGGGGCTCTGCCACTGAAATAAAAAATATATTATGAGGTACATTCTTACTCGAATTGAAAGAGTAATAATACATAGCTATTTTATTAATTGGAAAAATTAGGGCTAGTAAATAATTTAACTTAAAAACAATAAAAGGTCCAACTCTTATTTTATTTGTATAAAATTTAATGTAGTCTATTTCTAAATGCAATGTTAAATTCAATTTAAGTATTGTTACGGTTTAGATTTCCAGAAGCATAAATTAATCGTATTTTGTTTTTAAATATATAATTTTATATAATTATAGTAGTAGTTATCAGTTTTAATCGTCATAATAATTAATATTGAATCGAAGTACTCACTTAGCTTTTTTAAATAAGTCCAGCAACGAAATCATGACTAACTATTTGTTTGGTATTAAAAATGAATTTCAATATTAAAAATCAGCTAGAAAATACTAAAATCTTCCTTGCTTCTACCCCTTTTATTGATTATCAGCACAATACTAGCTTTTATAATGATTACAATATATTTTTATGACATTTACCTACCCCATTTTATTTTGTTTACCTTTTCCATCTGGTTCTTCTTCGAATAAACTTTGGTCCCTATTCTACCTCCACCTAGCCAGTGAATTATTCAATCCTTGAGTTATTAGCAGAGTTTTACATGTCTTATAGTAAGAGACCAATCTTTGAGGTACCAAGTTTTGGACTTTGAACTTTGATTAAGCCATTTTCGCCCATTTTGTTACTAGAGCTCTTCAAGAACACTTGAGAAGTGCTCTTACGAAATTAATTCGGATTTTGCCTAGAAACAAAATTGGGCATTAGGAAACATTCTTAGTGATCAAGAAAGGCGCTTATAGCGGATATTTTTCCTAACACAATCATTTATATACTCACTTTTTGGCCACTTTTCATCAACGGTAAGTATAACTCTGCATGATGACCATTGTCTCTCACAAACTTTTCCTATTTCAGGCCATTTACTTTGCATCTACTTTACTTCTACTGTGCTTCAACTTCATCATTAACTTCCCCCTTTCATAATTTCATCCACTGTTCATTTATTTTCTAATATCGGCTTGGACAACTTAGCCTGGAATTCCATGCTTGCGGTGCATGTTGTACACCTGCGGTAGGACCCGATAGAAGTACCCACTGGCCCCACTCTGGACAACCATCAACGGTATAGCAAGTAAGAATAAACTATATTTTACTTTTGAAACCATCTACCTGCACCCAATTGTTTCGTCAGCTTACTACCAGTGCATGAAGCTTGTGTCCTAGGTTGAGCCATAGGTGTATAAATATTAAGCGTTATTCTAGCAGAGCTTATCTCGTGCGACCACCTGCTTAATAATAAAGCGAAATGAATATAAGATAAATACTTGTAAACCAAAAGTATATCTTGGCCCCCGTATAACTTTTATTTGTGAACATTTGTTTAAGCATATTATACAACTAACGTCAAATATATAATCACCAGCGACTTGGGTTGTATTAAACCACATTTTATTCAAGAGTTTTATTTCATTTAACTTTACCCAGCCACTTTTAACTGAAAACCGGGCATACAATAATCAAAATTAACCCCCTCTTTGTGTAACCTTAGCCTTCTACCACCTTGAGTCGCGACGCAGATTACAGTATTACACAGTGTTGAACAGCCAAATGGAATTAATTCGGTAATAAATAAATGAGGACTTGTTCGGAAACAAGCTCGGACACATCGATTGGTATTTTTAGTTGCGCATTTTTTTAACAAAAACTTTTTAATATGGTCTTTAATAGGTTTAATGACATTTTTTCCATTAATAATGTTATTTTAAGCTTTGGTTATTTTTTAATCGGGGACGCGCGAAATATAATAGAAAAAAAAATACCATAGTAACCTAAAAAACACAACTGATTTTGTCGGAAATTTTTGGCAGACACGTTACGAAGAAGAGGGTATTTTGCTTCATCTGGGTTCAAATGGTAAAAGCTATGATGCTGCAGTCTTTGTCGCCAAAAGATTACTAGGTTTTCTTTACATTGTAGCTAAAAAACGAGAATTGAAAATTTTGTAGTTACTACACTATTGTTTATTTTTATTTGTTTCCTTTTCGAACTCCCTATAAGTACTTATTTGAATGAAATCGCTAACTATGAATGAGAAAACTAAACTAAGTTAAAACTAGTTTAAAACAAATGACGAAGTAAACTAACTAAATTAGTTTAATTTCTTGCAAAAATACAGTTTGCTACACATTTTAATGATGTTTTACTCAATTGTTTTTTTTGTATATAACTATAGAAATGGAATAACAAAATCTATGAAGCGTAAAATTCTAATAAGATGAAATCCTTTGCATTTTATTCCTATACAAATCAGGTCGAAGAATGACAGAATTTCTGTAGTATCAAAAAAGAGTAGAGAGATGGATGGCATTCTGAGACGAGAATGAGGATCAGCGTTCGAATCCTGGGAGCCTTCTCGTTAGGTATATTAAGAGAGTGAGAGAGACAGAGGGGTTAAGTAGAGCGTGAATATGATTGCAGGCGCATTTATTGTAAGCCGATCCATGCTTCAGTTCTTCTTTTATAGTCCATGGGCGAATACTATAGCAGATTATATATTGATCGGCTGGTAAATTACTAAACTATATTTGGAAAAGAAGACTAATAAATTCGCTGACCACTAGAGTTTCAGTGGCGTACATAGCAACGATTTATCCATCATTATTGAGCTTATATTTAAAAACATTATAAACATTTGGTAACTTGAAGTAAGTATGCCTAAAGAGTTCTAATCGAAAACAATAATGGATTAAAAGCCCTCTAGACCTAATAATCAGTTTAACGGGTAATTTTATTATGTATAAAGTACCATATTATGTAAAATTCTCCTACTGTTTATATTTATTCAATTAATTTCTTATAATTCATGACAAATAATTACATTGTTTTCTATATATTCCAGCAATTATTCGTAAACATGAATCGACTAGCTTGTGTATTTTATATTTAAATACACTAATTTTAGTGTATATAAATATGCTGGAAAAAGTTATTTTCTGCATATTTTATTTTAATTTATTTATTTTTAACCAAACAGCCATAATTTTATAAAAAACACTTTTTAAAATGTTCTACAGAAGATGGATGGTGTTTTGTCAAAATTCAAAACAATATGATTCCATTTGCACACACTTTCATAGAAGGATAGAGATAAAATTTAATTAAATAAAAAAAAAATAGAATACAATAATATTTTTCATTAATTTATTTTTTAAATACAACAAATAATAAGATAAACAACCATGAACAAGAATACCTAATCTAAATTGTATAAAATAAACAAAGAAATGTTAAGTTGTAGGTGTTATATTATAATAAATAAAAGGAAATTAAAATAAAATAGGTAATAAAAACAACAAAAGACGTATTTTTAAATTATTGTAATCTTTTCCAAATTAAAATTAAAAAAAGATTGCTTTTAAAGAGATTGAACCCAAATCGCGACATGGTCACGACATGTAGAGTTGACTAAGTTGATCACCCACTCTATAAACTAAGCTATTAAGCATAAGTCACGTAAATTATTTAATTAAATATGTATATTAACGATTAAAAAACATTTAATAATACTAACTTTAATTATTAATTTGTTAAAAATAAATATCTTGGATCTAGGTTAAAAATCAATGTTAACAATTTAAGCATCAAATTGATTTTACTATTAATATTAACATTACACAAATCAAACTGGAAATTATACATCAAAGAAATTTAACAAGTGATGCGAAAACTAAATTCATATTCACACACAGGTAAAAAGTAGATTCTTGTCCACACGCTTTTGATATAGAACAAGACTAAATAGTGCGATATGTGTCACTTTCCTAAGTGGTCGCAGGAAAAATTACTTTCATTTATGTTGATAGTCAACCCGGTATGTTATATTATGTTGGGTATGGGGTATTGGGCCAATGCACAAAAGAAATAGACTCGAAGCCTATACCGACCCTTCCAACCCTATCTTCTCAAGGAAGTGTAGGATTTGGAGTGGTTTTAAGTTAGGTAGATCGAACTCTTCTATTTGGTATGCTCCTAAGTACAGTGCCCTTGGATTTTGGTGTGCTACACATTCAGTCAGAATGTGAATGGAGGATTTGTCCTCCTACTCACAGAATCTACACTCACTATCTTTTACTACTTTCAGTTTACTAAGGTAATTTCCGGTAAGGACCCTTTTTTACAATGCGTTGCCTGTTCTTTTTTCAGGCTAATACAGGTTTCCGATCTTTTTTGGTTTCATTTATCCAGAACTATGTTAGCCTATCTTAACCCCAAGAGATTGTTTTAATTATCAGTTCTTCTACTGCTAAGTTATTTTTTAATATCTCCCAATATTGTATAATTACTGATACGTCACAGGTCCCACAAAGGGTTTTTAAGCACCTTTCCTTGCGAGACTAACTGGAATTTAGTTACCGTACACGTCGTTAATTCCCGGGACCCAAGTGATAGTAACTGTATTTTGCTCGCCTAGCTCGTTCAGTTTTTCAAGGCATCTCCAGACCATTTTTGAGCTAGGTATTATCAAAACTTTTAGAGGGCCTAAATGACATGTCTTTTTGTTGCATACAACATGAATTCTTAGCACCATTCTTTATTGCAGTCCAATTCTGTGGTTTTGAAGTTTTTCTCAAAACTACTTCTTTCTCATTTCGTCCTGGGGAATATCCCAATTATCTTTAGTCCCGAAGCTAATTAATTTTCGTCCGATTCCTCCGTTCCTGATCATTCTATATCTTGTATTTTTTGCCATTTTCTGTATCATTAATTATAAAAGGGTAATGTTCTCATTGCACAAGTGATGCACAGGCTACTCTTTGTACTTTTTAGATATTAGCTTTCCTAGTAGCTAAAATAGTTCTGTTATTTCAGGCTACAGCCCCATTAGTGATGATTGGCCTCACTATTGTAGTATACAGTTGCGTATTTTGTGTTAATATCAGTGTTAGTTGTCAATGAGGTTTTTGTCAAAAATCTGACATAAAAACCGTACAGTGATGTTGAAAAACGAAATTAAGTGATTTTTTAGTTTCACTGTGTTTGGAAAATCTTATACCAGCTGTTTTGGAATTAATTTAGGGATTTCTGTTTGGACAGTTGAACTGCGTATGTTTAGGATATTCTCCAAATTAGAATCTCCAAGGGATTTATGTTTACTTCATTTACCACCCCGTTTGTTTTTGATAAGGCCCTAGTGTTATTCGAAAGATTGCTATAGAATTTAGTGGATATGTACATATGTTTATTTGATTTATAAAAAATTCGTGGCATTTATGTTGACTAAATTCTAGGGTTAGTTTGTCATAACTGAGTATTTATATTTTTTAGGGCATGTTTGAAGCTTTTTGCAGCCTTTTGCGGAGTTATTTGCTGCTGTTGGCCTTTTTACTTGGTTTTTCGTTTTCCTCCCGATTTTGTGTGGAATCCCAAAGATATTGCTGGTATGTGTTAGTTCTGGAAGACTAAGAAGGCATTATTTGTCCCTGTGTCTCTGTAACTACAGTCTGGAGTTTCACACGCACATCCTATCAGCTAATTGAGTTAGACAGAGGTTCGCATATCAGCGAAAAATTGGTGGTCATGTTAAACAGCCTTTAGCTGAAAACTACTAGAGAATAATCCAAGTAACAAGTTTGTTCGTTTACTATTTACTCAGAGATCGCAGAGCCCAGTTCTTGTAAACGTATTAGGTTTAGTATATAGGTACCATCGGTTGTTGGGTATATTTGTAAATATAGGTGATCAAACACGATATGAAATCATACGCTATGTAGTAAGTATTATTATTATTTTAGTGTTAAGTTATTTAGGTGTCCCAATTCAAGTAATTTGAGCAACTCGAATTATGACATTTACATTTAACTTAGTCCAAAGACTGTAGTGAACTGCTTGCCTAAAAGGTGTTGATTTTCCTCCTTTGTCAACACTTCGGCGTGTTTTAAAAAAATTCTTTTAAAAATTTAATATGGCGTCCTGACGTCTCGGTTAAAACTACATTTTTTAACAACGGCAAAGCATGTCCTTTGCCGCTGATAGAGAAATATTTTCGGCCTGTAGAGGCAAGATCGCGTCATACCAATCGATTTGGTAGGAACTATTCACATCACTTGTGACGTAGATTGCGTTATAACCTCTAAAATTCTTAGCGTGCCAGAGTTGGACTGATAATTTTTGTGCCCAAATGCAAATTGTCAAATTAAAATAATTGTTCTATGTTTTATTATGTTTAATGAACTTCAACAACAATAATTAAACTTCATTTAACCCTTAACTGGTACGCAAGTTTTTTGGAACATAACTGGTATACTGGGGTCTTGTGAGACCCCAGTCATATTTTCTATAAAACCTATAGAATAATTATTTTTTCTATATTTTTTCATTATTTAGACCATAATTGACTAGTTCTGTGAAAAAAATCATCACATTCTTAAAAAGTACTTAATCAGAAAAAATAAACAAGATATAATGCATTCTTAGACATGTTTGAACAAAAAACTAAAATAAAAAATATAAATAAAATAATTTCTGGTTGCAGTTCCGCGGGAGTTTTGTTTACTCATCGACTGTTCCCTGAAACAAAAAAAACATTTTAGGAAACTACATAAAAACTGACAACCAGGTTTTTGACTTACATATTTTGATCATCATTGCATGAGCTGCACCGAATTAGCTGGGTTGAGTGCTGTTTGCACACAGTTTTGGAGCACTTTAAACATCTGGTTGAATACTTTTGATATTTCACCCGTGGACAGTAAAAACATCTCTGTCTTTTTAGCTGGGGTCTCGCTCTTTCTTCTGGCAATGGGACCTGAATTTTTAGAATTTCAGCAATGGATGATCTTATGTTGTTTGGCAGCTTGTTGTTTTGCATTCTGTCCATTATATGATCATTGATAAGTGCTTTTCCGAGAGATATGCCATGTTCTCTTCTAGTCATTTTGATACCAGCATTCGCTGCTTTGAATAATACGTATGAGTTCACTCTTGCAATGTTCATCATAGCATAAAAGATAGCTAGTGGCCATCTTCTAGTTCGGCGGCCACACGAATAACTTGCACATTTCTGATCCAGACTGTCTACACCCGTCTTTGTTGCGTTATAGAATTCAATTATTTCTGGTTTTTGTGATTCAGGGTCTATCTCGCCAGAATGATGCATTGAAGATAGTAGAAGTACAGCTTTATATTTTTTTTGGAACGTAAGATACCATTGTATGGTTCCTCGTTAACCCAAAAATTGAAGTGTTTGCTTCCCGTTGCTTGTGGGGTAGAAACTGTGGTGGTACTTCTCTTTTGTTTTTTTTTTACTGATCCTACATAAGTCAATCGCCTAGATTTCAGCTCATTTATTAGTTCTATCGATGTGAACCAATTGTCTCCTGTTACGTTCCTATTACTATTTTCAATGGGTTTCACTAAATTTAGGACATCTAGTGTAGGAACGCTCAACTTTCTTGTTTGCCTTTCATTACTCTTTCCAGAATATACAAAAGCATTCAGGAGGTAATGGCTCTTGGCGTCACACAAGCACATAATTTTCAGTCCATATTTTGCTGGTTTACTTTTCATATACATTCTAAAGCTACACCTACCTCTGAATGCAACCAACATCTCATCAACTGTAGAATATTCAGAACATGTGTAATTATCTTGACAATTATTTACCAATATGTTAAAAATTTGTGATACCGCTGCTAATTTATCGCCCTCGTCAATTCTGTTTCTTCTACTTGCAACGTCATCGAATCTTATTGCACTCAGAAGAAATAAAAATCGCTTCTGAGACATAGTTGCCCGAAAAATTGGTCTTCCGGTACCATCGGTTGAAAATAAAGAAGCTGTATCCTCTCGCCCAGATTTAAAAATTCCTGCTAAGAAGAGTAGTCCCAGAAAGGCCTTCAGCTCAGTTAGTCCCAAATGGTCAACAAAAGACACGTGGCTTCCTTGGTAATTGGATGATAGTTCAGTTATCTTAGCATTAGTATGTTCCAATATAATGTTTAGAATATCCTCTGTGAAAAGTAGTTGCCAAGCTTCATAAGGCGTAGACGGGCTTTTTATTCGAGCAGGCCCTTTGAGTCCTGGTAAGTGCATTACTAAATTATGCGCGGGTATTCGTACGTCCTTTTTAGGAGCTGTTTTTGCCCATTTATACCTATTTTTACCATAATAATAGTTTGCTCTTACTTGGTTTGCCTCATCAGGATCGCTAGCATTTTCCTCTTCCACGATTTCCTCCTCCTCCACCTCATACTCTGAAATGTCTATTTCCGACTCTGAGTCATGTAAACTATGTTCACTTTCCTTGTCTGAAAGACCATCACAAGATTCATCAAAGTCACTTAGAACCTCTTCGCACTCATCAGGATCACTTAGGTTCGCAGCTACTTCTTCCAGCTGTTTATCTGTTAAAACTTTACGCGCCATCACAACATAAAAAAAAAACTTAACTGGTATACTGGGGTCTCTGGTTGCCCCAAACGTAAATAATTCGAAAACGAATCAATGTTGCTCACATGCGTTCTCATCGACAACTAAACCAACGTAAGTCATACGGCTACTGAGATGCTTGCTGCGATGTTGCCGAATATTGCGAAATTACATCCAATATACCGCGTCTGGGGTCACGAGAGACCCCACCATACCAGTTAAGGGTTAAAGAGGGAGCCAACTACAATATTATTTTTAACCGACTTCAAAAAAGGAGGAGGTTATCAATTCGTCGCGATATTTTTTTTTTTTTTTTTTTTTTTTTATGTATGTTTGTTCAGCGATTATTCTTTAACACGGTGTCCGATTTCAATGATTCTTTTTTTGTTAGAAAGGGGGTATTTCAGGAATGGTTCCATATAAATTTAGTCAAAATCTAATAATTGGGTCCATTAGAAAATCCTCAAACTCTTCATTTTTTATGTATGTTCAGCGATAATTTTTTAACACGGTGTCCGATTTCAATAATTCGTTTTTTGTTAGAAAGGGGCTACTTTAGGGGTAGTCCCATATAAATTTGGTTAAAATCTAATAATTGGATCCATGAGAAAATCCTCAAAGTCTTTATTTTTTATGTATGTTTAGCGATAATGCTTTACCACCTTGACCGATTTATACGATTCTTTATTTGTTAGTAAGGGGGTACCTCAGGGGTGGTCCCATATAAATTTGGTTAAAATGTGGTGATGGAATCTGCACGTTTCTGAAGTCGGTTTTTTTAAATTTTTAATTTGTAATACTTGTCATTTAGGTCTGTTTGCCCAGTGGTATTTATTCGACCTATACCCTGTATACAACAAATTTGTTATTTTAGTGATTGGTTTTCAGCAGGAGGTTATTTTGTGGCAAAACTATGCTGCCACCTTTTTAAGAACTTTTAATTATTGGACCACACCACCTCTGTCTAAGCCTTTCTACGTTTATTACCCCAATTGTCACTAGGGCGTAAGCATGTAGCCGTTATACGCCGACAAGAAACATTGAATAGAAGTAATAAAAGAATTTTGAAGCAATTAAATTTACCATTGATAATGTTATGATTTTGGGTCTTGCTAGAGTAAAATGGAGAAAATTTATGACCTTAGTGGCAGCCTGTATGGTGTATAAAATACAAAAAGACGCTGTAGGTTACACCAAGGCCTTTTTATATAAAATGAAAGAATTAAAATTTAATTTAAAATATTCTCTCAAACTAAATAAGTTCTAATTTTTCCGTTTAATTAAAGTAATTTTCTGTTGAAATGCAGTACCTACTTCTGAACCAATTTCTTTAAAAATATGTTTATAGAAACGATCTAATTTGTATTTTCGGGTTAAATCACAACGACACAAGTACCAAATCTTCGATTTCATTTCAGTGGATTCTAAAATAATTTTCTTTAAATAGAATAAAAAAGAACGTCGCATTGGAAGTATGTGAGGTGAAAGATAATCGGTGGTGTTTTTTTGCAAGCTTTCAATAAAAAATTAATTAATTTACTAGCAACTCGGAAAGCTGTGAAAAAATCCGCGGCGACTTTAAATGCATGGTCGATTTTATCTCGAGCTTTCTGCATGAAGGTCTTACTTGAAAGCTCGCAGAGTTAAATGACTATAAACTGGGTTCTTTAGATACTTATATTTTTTTCTTCGAATAGGAAAACTTCGCGTTCGCTCTGAGGATTGATCGTTTCTCTCAAATATAAATCACAAAATGGAGAATAATATCCCTGAATATTCTCTATTTTATTTAAATTATAAATTTAAAAAATAATGTGACAGCACTAGTTACTGTTATCGGTAACACATCAAATCCCTTTGTTTGGTGAATGGTCCTTCAAATAATGTTTTTTATTATTTTAAAAACTGAAATGCAATACAATAAAAAAAGATTTAACAGTAACGTTGGAAACTAAATTTTATTAAAAGAAAACTGCATTATTGAAAGAAAACTTTAAATTTGAAATATTGGTGTCAACTGGTTTCTGATATATTATTAGTTATGTGCAAATGAAAATTTATTAGGTGTGTTTTAATCATCCGGTTCTGCTTCGAAATTTTTAGCCACCTTGTTTTATTCTGACAGGTTAAATCGACAAAACCTACAATTCAAAAGAAGAGGATGATGTTACGGGTTCCACTTCATTATATTCTATAATGCAATGATTTTTAAGTTCTGATTTAGCTCAAAATATACTTAACCCTAGAACCACAATGTGGAGTCAACGGCGACACCGAGCGTTATCCAACTCGTGATTACTACGACGTTCCTCGGATTTCGTGGCGACGCGGCTCAGTACCGTCCTTGCTTTCAGTTGTCTTGTAGATGCCGAACGAGAAAGTGTGTTCAATTTTGCCAGTTTTGAGTTATCGTGAGAAGGTCGTATATGACGCCACCTTGTGCTTTATGGTATAGAAATCGCTAGGGTAAGTTGAGTTACTTTTTATTAAATTTATATTTAACTGCAGCATTTTCTCTATTTAGAACATTTCGTATACTACTGTAATGGAACCAAAAAGACCTAAATTAGACGAGCCAGGAACCAGTTCTTGTAATTTATCCAGAAAAAGACCTCTAAAACTCCAAGAATTAGAGCAATTAATAGATGAAGACCCGAACGCTTCTGACATTGTGGAGAGCGACGAAAGTGAACAAGGGAATTTCACTGAATATGAAGATGACAAATCTGAAACTTCCGTTCCTAGCGATGATGATGATGATTCTCCTATGCTAGCAGACCCAACTGTCCATGCACGAAGGGTGATGTATTCTAAAAATACACGTAAATGGTATTTGGATAGCCTACATGCTATAAACAGTAGAACTCGTCAAAAAAATTTAGTCACTCACTTACCAGGGCCAAAAGGAGACGCCAGAGGTGTTGTAGAACCGAAACGAATATGGAATCTTTTTTTCTCAGACGTTATTTTCGATAAAATTGTCAAATGTACCAACGATGAAATCGAACGTAAAAACGTAAAATATAAATCTAAACAGTGGTACATTGGACCAACGACTCCTGTGGAAATAAATGCCTTATTCGGACTCTTGTATTTGAGTGGTGTTTTGAAGAATCCTCATGTAACACTCAATGATTTATGGTCCCCAGTATTTGGACCAGTAATGTTTAGAAGCACTATGAATAAAAATCGTTTCGAATTTATTATCAACTGTTTGAGATTTGATAAGAAAGAAACGCGAGAGGAACGAAAAAAGTCAGATAAATTTGCTGCCGTTAGAGAAATTTGGGAGATATTTGAAAGAGGTTGTAGAAAAAATTACACCCCATCAGAATATGTAACCGTCAAAGAGACGCTTTTGGGATTTAGAGGACGTTGTCCTTTCAAAATGTACATTCCTAGCAAACCCGACAAGTATGGTTTGAAAGTGGTTACCATGTGCGATGCAAAAACATATTACATGTGCTCTGCCAAGCCATATATAGGAAAAGAAGAAAGACACAGTCCATACTCTATTCCGACACAATATGTTCTAGATCTTACCAAAGAAATTCATGGAACAAACCGAAATTGTACGACAGATAACTGGTTTACTTCTTACGAACTTGCAGAGAAACTGCTAGAAAAAAAAAATAACATTGGTTGGGACCATGAGGAAAAACAAAACTGATATACCAAAACAATTGGTGGAAGCTAAGGGAAAATTGGTCAATTCATCTTTATTTGTTTTTGATGAAAAATGTACACTGGTGTCATTTGTACCAAAAAAAAAATAGGACGGTCGTATTATTATCATCCATGCATGATCAAGCTGAAGTTGATGACGAGACAAAAAAGCCCCAAATAATCTTATTTTATAATGAGACAAAAGGGGGTGTCGATACGTTTGATCAGCTATGTCATTTGACAACTGTTGCAAGGAAAACGAGAAGGTGGCTACTTAGAATTTTGTATGCCATGCTTGATACAGCCGGAGTGAACTCTTACGTAATTTACAAATGCAACTGGAAAGAGAATAAAGTTCAGAAGCGGTCTGATTTTCTAAAAAATCTTTCTTTCTCACTGGTTGAGGAACATTTGAAAAGTAGGGTACACAATCGCTATCTACCTAGAGAAATGAAGAACAATATTCGCGCTATACTAAAATGCAACGAAACAGAAGACACAGAAGAATTACGAGTGAATCCGATGAGTCGATGTGCAATTTGTCCGAGAAAAACAAATAGGAAAGCCCGACACAGGTGTGAGCACTGCCACAAAGGGGTATGTGGTGAACACCGCAGTAGCATCTGCATTGATTGTAAATAGTCCTTAAAAGTTTTTCTATTTTATTTTTCTGCAATTTATTGTTTTTTGTTCATATTTTTTTATATTTTACCTTACAAAACATATTAACTTTGATTTTTAGAAAGAGTTCTTCACATGTTTAATTTTTAAAGTTTATTTTATTTCTAGTACATAATTTGTGCGATTTTTGTATTTTTTAAAATAAAAACTGTTCAAATTAATATTGTGTTGTGTGTTTTTTTAAAATTTTGTATTAAATTAAAAAAATATGGATATTGTGTACCGGTGTCGCTTTCGACGCCACCTTGTGGTTATTGTAACTACAATCTCACCTTGTGGATCTAGAGTTAAATGGTGGGTTCACAGATTGATTTGACCAGTGCAATTAAATGTAAAGATAGTTTGACCTGTTCTCCAGCCAAAAATCCACCTTAAGTTGCGTTTAGAGATGTTAAGATATAGTTTTATGAAATCTTAGAAAAATCCACTTGATTTAAATGCCATGTAATTAATTGAGCCTGTCTCCGGTACCTTAAATTAACCTTATTAGGGAGTATAGATAGATTAAAGAAAATGTAATCCTTGAATTGATACATATAGTGAATAATAAAAAAAAGACAAATATTTTGTTTTACAATTTTGGTTTTTCCCGATTAAGTAGGGGTATCGGTGGTACTTAAAATTTCTTCGATATTGCCAGCTCGGAGTCACTAGCTACTGCTCTTTGAGATTCGAACATAAGACTACTTGTAAAGTCACTGGGAGCCACTTGGCGGTAGTCGGATGTACTTAAAGTTATTTGAGGTACTTAAATCTACTAAGAGGTACTTGAAGTCACCTGGAGAAGCCACAGTAGTGTTCAAAATAAACGACCAACTCAGTAAATCGTAGACTACATACTTCCGATACTACCCATGAGTCAGTTAGGAAATCAATACATAATCTTTTATTGATAGAAAACAGTGATATAACAAATATATTATAAATATGCATATGAATAGTGACAGGTACACACAGGGCCGCTGAGAGCCAGACCGGGCCCCAGGACTATTCTCCAGATAGAACCCGCGACAATTTAAAAAAAAATTAAAAAGGAAAGGTCTTCAAGCAAAAATTTCTCCACCTCAACTTGAATTTCTCTAAAAAAAACCGGTATTCACGAAAAAACTTATCCTTCACAACTTGAATTTACCTAAAAAAAAAGGTCTTGAACCAAGAACTTTTCCCCTCTTGTGTCGAACTTCTGAAAGTAACAAAAAAATCCTCGCCACAGTTGCCGGGCCCCCCTTATACCACTGTTGGGCCCCCATTTCAGCCCGGGCCCCGGAAATTAGTCCCGGCTGCCCCTCCCTCTTGTCGGCCCTGGGCACGCAAATATTACAAACATTTGAGCATAATTATTTTAATAGCTTATCAGCGAACATAGATTATAAGCCAAACAGATAAAATCAACACAAGTGACTTTTTTTCTACAAAATTGTCTAGCACATGAATGCCATTACAAATTAAGTTTCCTAATTCTATAATAGATCTTATTAGATATTGACCAAATGTATATGAGATCACTCCTAAGGACCCCCTTTTTAACAGAAAAGAATCTTAACAACGTGCCCATGAATTATCGCTGAAAATACATAATAATATAAATTATGATTTTCTTATGGACGCCATCAATAGATCCTGACCAAATTTATACGGGACAACCCGTGAAGTACTCCGTTTCTAAGAATAAAATAAATGTCGCAAAACGAGACAGAAGCTAAAAGATGGCAGCTATGTTTCAAGAGACCCATATAGCAAATATCGTCTAAATTAATCATAAATACATAAAAAAAGGTTATCTGATATATATGCTATTCATAATAATACATTAATTTTAAAGACAAAGGGTTTTAACACGTTTGAAACAATTGGTGTTTGCCCAGTGATTATGATCAGATTTTCAGAAAAATCCAATGTGACCAAGCTTCGACTATTTGAAAAATAAAGGAATTCGGTTAATACGGTTGATATGGAAACGGATAAGAGAGCAATGTTGTTTCGTGGTCGACGGTCTGGACCACATACTCTTACTATACGAAGAATGGTCGCACTGCGCAGCTTTCTGAATTCCTTTTAAAAGGAGATAGAAAACTCCGCCATTTTGATGCCTTATTACATGTTGCCTAGATCTTGGCGCAATATTTTTAATATTTTGCTTGCTGGTGTCAGTGAATATTATTTTTGGAGTCACAGTTTATTGCTAAAGAATCAGTTAGCTTACTCGGACCAGTTGAAAGTTCCAAAATAACATCCACTCCAGGGAATCAAATTTAGTATACGCATAAGACTGCTGTTTTATTACAGGCGGTTTTCATATATTGTATTATCCGAGTTGAGCAGTGTATAAACTGGAACATTGAGATCAAAAGTGCCGACGCAAAGTGAGCGAACTGATTCTTTAGCTATAAACTGTGGTAAAGGCATAAAAATGGCCGCACCCTATGTTGGGCGTGTCGGACCTCTCTCTTGCACCGTATAGTAATCAAAGTATGTGGTCTGGACCCACATACTTTGATTTTCTTTTACTATACGGAGAATGGTCGCACTGCGCAGCTTTCTGAGTGCCTTTTAAGAGGAGATAGAAAACTGCGCCATTTTTTTCCCTTATTACGTGTTGCCTACATCTTGGCGCAATATTTTTGATAGGTGCGTTTTAATTATCCGCTTCTGCTTCGGAATTGTCGGTTTTCTTGTTTTAATCTGACAGGTTAAAACGACTTAACCGACAATTCCGGAAGCAGAAGCGGATGATTAAAACGCACCTGATAGTTTGCTTGCTGCTGTTACTGTCAGTGAATATTATTTTTGGAGTCACAGTTTATTGCTAAAGAATCAGTTAGCAGTTCCAAAATAACATCCACTCCAGGAATACAAATTCGGGATACGCAGAAGACTGTTGTTTTATTATAGGCGGTTGTCATATATTGTATTATCCGAGTTGCGCCGTGTATAACCTGGAACATTGATATCAAAAGTGCCGACGCAGAGTGAACGATCTGATTATTTAGCTATAAACTGTGACATAGGAATTAAAATGGACGCGCCCTATGTTGGGCGTGTCGGACCTCTCTCTTGCACCGTATAGTAATCAAAGTATGTGTCTGGACCGAATGAAAGATTCAACGAGAAAACAAAAACAGTATACTCTCATTTTGGATATTAAGACATTTAATCGTCGAAACAAGACTGTGACACCACTGGCCTAGCTAGCCTCTTTTACGAAACCTCATAAATCTCAAAACGATATTCTGTACAAAATTGGAAAAGTAATTATGCTGCGGATTTAAAAAAATTTTGTCATCGGAACAAGACTGTAAGATCACTGACCTTGCTTTTTTTACGAAAATTCAGAAATCTCAAAGCAGTATCCTATACGAAAGTAGGACAAATTATTTTTTCCGGCTATAAAATTATTTCTTTACGCCGACGTCGACTATGAGGACAATAAAATATATTTTAATAGAAAATTAATATCGAGGAATATTTCCTATCTTGCATTTTTCGTAGTTAGTCTTACACAATTAATTTATCGAATTAGCGGAGATAGTAATCGTTCTAGCACTCCAAAGTTCGGCACCTCAAAAGAGCGTATTCGCTGGAATCTCGGCTTTATACTTTTTAATCGGACTGGTTCGGATTACGATTGGTTCGAAGTGGGAGCAGCTAATGTATACTTGCTTAAAAGACTACAAAATGTCCTTTTGACATCTGTCAAAATGTTCAGATAATTTACATGGTTTTGAGCAGGGTTTTCGCAACTTTTTTAAAAAGGGGAAGTTTTAAGAAAAATAATGGGGATTGTTGCAAATGTATACAGGCGGAAATCAACACTAATTTATTTTTGTCTGTAATACATGGTAGAGAATTGAAAGACACAATTTAACTTCCTTTTTTTGTATAAAAGAAAATAGTACTGATCCCTATTCAAAATTTAAATAAAAATGAAAATGTTAACTCTAAAGGTCATGTACATCACAAAAATAAATCAAAGAAGAAACATATAAAATAAATCCATTAAATTATGTTCATTTCTCTACAAATATAAATATATTAAAGCTTTTCTTTAACTTTATTAATAACGTATTATAAAAATAAGTTTATCCCATTAAATTTAGTAAAATTATTTAAAATCAATTTAATTATACCTAAATGTTGAGTAAAATAATTACAATGTGACTTATTGAAACAGAAAGTTAAAGTGGCGAATTCGTAAGCCAAAGTCCCAGAGTTTCCGGCTAAAGGCAAATTGTTAATTTTATTTTATAAGTTACAATAAGTAATAAATTAAAAGTTTTATGTTAACTAATTTTAAAATAGTTATTTTTCTTAATCACTTATAAAATTAGGGCAGCGGCATACAGTTAGTACTTAAATGGGTAAAAAAAGTCGGCGTACCTACCTATAAAGCTGTAACAACTGCTTACATAGTTCCTGAGTGAGGTGGCTCTGCGGTAACTCATCTGCCTCTCATTCGGGAGGTCGTGAGATAGAGCGCCACTGCCGACTGACTTGCTATGAGTTTTCTCAGAGGTTTTCTTGTAGCAATAAGCAAATGCTAGGCCAATAACATCCTCTTAGATACCTACCACCATTCGTTCAACCCCATCCCTTCAGATCCGATCCCTGATTCCTCTAGTGAGGCTGAAGATGCTAGGAATGCCACGAAATTATATATAAAATGTCTACTTTTGTTGCGAAAACTACTTTAAGTTCGATGTTTTTAAAATATTTTTGTTTTCCTGACAAGAAATTGTTGGTTTTGGGACATTATGCTATAACGAACAGACTATCACTTGTTCAAGTTTACTCGCACCATAATAGATAAAACAACATCATAAAAGAATCATTACACATTTTTGAATATGCTATAGATGTTTCGTACCTCTTTATGAAGGAAAACACTTTCTTTGATAAACATTGTATATATGTCGCAGGCTTATGGTAAAATCAGTCGTATTATAATACGCCTAGGCTTTTTCAATACGACTAGGCATATCATAATACTATCCAAATAATTTAGAATCTCACAAATTGACTGATTATTTCAGGCGTATTATAAAAAGCCTGTCGATTGTTAGTCTTATTGTTAAATTGAATAGATGCGCAAGTGTTTTAGAATTCGACTAGATGAAATCCGTCGTATTATAATACGACTGACGATGTGCCAGGTGAATCGTGTTAATAATACAACTGGTATTCTATACTCGATTTTAAACATTCTAAACTATTTAAAATAAAAATACAAATAATAGATTAGGATTCCACTCGACCATTCACTGTTGGGTTCTAATTGACAGTGCTGTTCCTACAATGGCGCTGGATAACAGTAACAAAGCCTACACAGAACACGAGGCTAATAACCTTAGTAGTTAATGCCGATGACACTAAAAAAAATAGATTAGGTTTATTTATTACAGCATGGTCCGCTTTTATGACATTTGCTAGTACATTTCATACAAGCTTTAAAACATAAACATTTATCTATGGCACTGTGTCTTTCTTGGCTTGCAAAACCACTTTTAAATCCCTCATTTTAAATATAATTAATATTTTGCACAAATATTAGGTAGGTACAAAAAAATTAAAACATCTAATCAACTCAACAACAATGATGATTGCAATTCGCCTGGCACATTGTCAGTCTTATTATAATACGACGGATTAAATCTAGTCGGATTTTAAAACACGTGCGCGTCAGTTTAATTTAACAATAAGGCTAACAAGCGGCAGGCTTATTATAATACGCCTGAAATTATTAGTCAAATTGTGAGATTCTTAATTATTTGAGTAGTATTATGATATGCCTAGTCGTATTGAAAAAGACTAGGCGTATTATAATAAGACTGATTTTATAATAAGCCTGCGATCATGGGCGTCGTTTGGGGGGGGGGGGGGGGCAAGGGGAAGCAGTCGCCCCCATCTGGCTTTTACAACTTTACAACGCGTAATGGCTGTATGTGACAATACTAAATTAAGTACTTACTAAAATTTAGCCCTAAATTAAGTTATTAATTTAGTACTAAATGTAGTATTAAAAATATTTTTTTTCTTTTTGCAACGATACCAATGTTTAGTAATAAATCAAGTATTATTACGTGAAATTAGCACAGAAATGAAATATTCTGTGTAAATGAGACAAGTGAATTAAGAGATATTTTTATTATGACTTTGACACTAGTTGACTTGACAACAACCAAATACAGCAATGCTACTAAAAACCACGAAAAAACACAATAAAACCTACAAAATCAAACACAAGCGAAATTTGTCCAAGGCAATAAAGCAATAACAGTTGCTGTGATGTAAATTGTAAAAATACTAGCAAAAAAAAACAGTGTAAATTATATAAATTGTCAGTAGCAAAATGGAAATTAAATCAAAGAAATAAATGGATAGCTGTACAATAAGAAGAAAGAAACCTTTATTTTTGTAAAGGAAAGGAAAAATTCTAAGTCTTAACCACAA
This sequence comes from Psylliodes chrysocephalus, assembly GCA_927349885.1. Lineage (NCBI taxonomy): Eukaryota > Metazoa > Arthropoda > Insecta > Coleoptera > Chrysomelidae > Psylliodes > Psylliodes chrysocephalus. The sequence continues at coordinate 37,669,851 of OV651817.1, forward strand.
AAATTATTTATTGTTTTGAAAACAGGGAAAGCGACTAGTTTCGGTCAATGACCATCATCAGGCCTGTAAGAAAGAATGCAATAAGACTAAATTTGATGAAGTGAAACAATATTTTAAAACAATTACTGGATTAGTGATAAATAAAAATTGAAATTTAAAATTTTAAAATTTTTTTAACATGTGATAAAACTAATAGGTTACTAACTTAGTACTTAAAGAGCTGACGAGACTATAACAATGTTAAGGTGTTTTATGAATTATTGACAATGTAAAAAAAGGGTGTTAAAAAGGAAAATTTGACCAATGTTGAGTAGTTTGAACGACTACTTCAAACAAAAAATAAAAAAAAATTCTTTTAAATAATTTGTGGCAAATTACAATCTAATGTTACAAAGATTTTAATTTATATATGTAGCAATAAAAGCTATAACAGATAGAAATATGTGAAAAGTTTTAAGATAAATGGTGAGACCATATATAATTAAGGTAATAAATGTTGAAAAGCAATTTGACAATAAAAACATAATATGAATTAATAATATATCAACCAATATGAGAGTAAATCTTAATAGTTTGAGAGTAACTAAGCAAGTGAATATGAAGAAAATAATTAAATATGTTTGGTACTTTTATAGTAAAAAGACGGGACAAATAGCATAAAAAAGGGACATCCGGCTAAGCCGACTATTGAGCTCTTGATGAGGACTTAAATGTTGTTTAAAATTTCGTAAATCCAATTCCAAGATTAGTGTACCAAGATAAGCGTTCTGTCCACCGTACTAAATGGGGGCGCTTTCTCATACAAATTATGAGAAAAAAATAGAAAAGGCTCTAAGAATAGGAATCGTTGCAAACATACATGTGTAGCAACCCCTGTAGCAAAGATAAAGTCAGAGAACAGTGTCCTGTTGAACCTAGCACGAGGGTGTGCAGCGGTGACCAGCAATAAGAAAGGCCTCCAGAACCTGGAGTCTCAACAGAAAGGCACACCGGGAACAAAATCCTGATGGTAAAAGTCCATGTATCAGGAGATGTAACTTAAATTTAAATTTAATTCGCACTAGCACACTTGTTTTCAAAATAATAAATAATTTTTGTGGTAAAGACTTCCTTTCCTTTAGATACACCACATTTGAGATATGGATAACCTTCTTATCCTTTATTTTTGTAATAATAACAGTAATACTGGAAATTTTATACATCAGAAAATTGAAAGGTTTTAAATAAGCAATAAGTTATTATTTTACAGTGTTATTCAACAATAATAAATATTTTTTTTACTTGTTTTATAAAAATATATACTTTCATTAAAATCAACATATATTTTTTTTAATTAGAAATCCCATTAAAAATTGTATTGTCAGTATACGCAAATATCGTCAGCTAGTTCATAAATTAGTTGGCGCTGCTGTCACGCACAGAGCGAATAATGAATGAAAATAGGCTGACTGCGTTTTGCATGATGAACGTACATCGAAAAATAATCGCAAAAAACTAAAAAGAAATCAATTTTTCTGTTATCGATTATTAGGTAGAGGAAGAAGAAATTAAAAATTTGCATTTTCTTGGTATTCGTCGACGTGTTTGAGTGAGTTTTTTTGATTTTGTGTTTCTATAAATATTTAATTTTTTTTATTATGTATGGCTGTCTTCTTGTTCATATTTTTCTTTTATATCACACTCTGTTTGTTTTTTAAAAATATGTTGTAAGTTTTTGTTTTTTTTTTTATTTAAGTTTTTGTCTTTTTTGTTGGGTTATTTTATTTATTAGAAACTTTTGTTAATTTGTATTGCTCTTTTATTTTTCATTTTATCCGTTTTTCAACAAATAAACATACTAAATATTTTCAAAATTTTGCCCCTCCCTATAGAATTGTGTAACGACGCCCATGCCTGCGACATATATAAAAGATGTACCTTATTTTTGCCTCCAGATATTCTCCTTCCTACACAGTAATCCAACTTATCAAGTAATGGATAAACCAAGGTTAGACATTACGACTCCTGGCATGATTTCAGTTAAACTGGGGGTGTGGATAACTAAAATAAACAACGAAATAAGGAGAAGTGCTTAGAAAAACATTCGAGACGAAACGAAAGTGGTTCGAAATTAAAGATAAATTCTGAAATCTTCGCAATACATTTCTCTTTTTGGCGAGAGAAAGCCAGTTCGTTATCAGAACCGGCTCGAATAAATATTTGCCAATTTTAATTAAAATAATCGGGTAATTAAAAAAAAGACCCTTGATTAATTTTTTCAGTTTTAATGACGATGGTTTATTTTTTAAATAAAACAAAGATGTATAATACAGAATAATTATACTTCTTATTGCTGATATTTTTAAAAAAGTAATACCTACCCAGGGGCGGTTTCTCCATTGGTTTATTTATTCAGTGAACACCCAGTTAAATTTCATAAAAACACATTATTTTAATATTACATAAATATCATAAAAATAGAAATTTAATTTTAATATTTTTATTTTCATACGTGTTAATCTATATTTTTTGGTACATCATTGTCCTCTGGCTGATCGCGTCTCTGTGGCACAGTATACCTAAGTGTACTGTATCTGTGGCGCATTATGATGAGTGAGCCTAACACGAGTGAAACGATATGCCGAATGCATATAGCAAAAAAAAAGACAACACGCCAACAGATCCTTCAAACTGTCAAAGAACACATTAATTGGCGCGCCGCTCACAAACAAGGTTGCCAAACCAGTGTTGCCAGTTTAGTACAATTCACAATTGTATTTTTTGCGTGCATCATTGTTCACGTGTAAAATATATATATATTGTGTTCCTTGTTTGGGTTCGTTATCAATAAAGACCCCTTTTTCCCTTTTAATGAATTATATGTCACTGCAAATAGAATTCGAAAAATCTAATACATTTAAGGAATCTTGTACATTTTTATACAAATCTGGTACATAACAAAAACATATTCTGGTAAGACTGTACCAAATCAAACAAACTGTCACTGTCATTAGTGTCATTCCTCTCTGCTATTAAATACTTTAAATAAAAACATAAGATTATTTTAATTGTGCTTATTTAAAAAATGTGTTTAATTAAAAACTGTGTCTTCAATAAATTGAAAGTATGTATTTCAATTTAACGATTGTTCCCAAAAGACTTCTTTAAGGCAAGGTAAATTAAAATTTTTAAGGTTATGTTGATTTATTTACCTACAATAAAGTTTTACGACTGTAATTTGTTTTATATTTTGTTTCAGTGTCTAAGACCATCCAAAGACTACTTCAAAATGGTCTATTTTGTACTCAATTGTAAATACTATGAAGTAAGAAGTAGGCAAAAAATTTTTAATTATTATACTATCTACAATTAAACAATAATTTAAAAATACATATGAAGCCGATTTACCTATTTAGACAAAATACTATTGTTCTGTTATTTATTAAAACACATTATTTTTTAGTGAACATGGACATGTAAAAGTCTGCTATAAGGGTAGGACATAGTGACAGCAAGAATACTTTGGAATGTGCTGTGTAATACACTTAGAAAGGGTTATATTATGGAGAATTAAGTGTGATAACATTTTACGATGTGTATCTCACTAATTTAGTTCAAACTTTTAGTATCCTTTGATAAAAGAAGTTGAATATTATTTTTGACCTTTTTAAATTGTTTATTTTACCTTATACATTTTTTTTTCTACTCTTGATACACTGATCTGTGAAGAGTATTATAGGTTTACTTTGTCTGTCTGTCCGATGTCAAGTTTTTTGTCTGCACGATAAGTCAAAAACGAGAAATGATATCAACTTGAAAATTTTAAGCTAAAATCAAGCTCTATAAAGGGACAAAGCCTATTGATTTTTAATAAATCTAAAAATAGGGGATTAAGATGGGTTTAAATTAAAAAAAATCCTAAATTAAAAACGAAAAGTGATATCAACATAAAATTTTTAGTAAAAATGAAGCTTTATAAGAAGATAAAGCCTCTTATTACTAAAAAATATATGAATATATTGGGTAGTTAAGGGGGGTTAAAATATAAAAAAAAACCTAAAAAATGACATAAACTTTAAAGTTTTAGCAAACATCAATCTCTAAAAGGAGAAGAAGCCCTTTCATTATAAAAAAAATTGATTAAATATGGGGGATTTAAGGGGGGTTAAAATTAAAAAAATAGTCAAAAATGAAAAGCGATATCAACATGAAATTTTTAGTAACAATCAAGCTCTTTAAGGAGATGAGGCTCATTGATTATAAAAACAATCTGCTTGAAAATGGGGGTTAAGGGAATCACTTAAACTGCGAAGAGTATCATTTAAAATGCCTGGCATTATATATCTTTATTTTAATTTGTGTGTGTCTGTAATATTATGTATTGTGATGGGACTGATCTTATAAAATAAACATTTAAAAAATTTTAGTTCTTATTTTATTTGCCAATAAAAGGTATTTAAAAAATATATTTTTTATTTGACATCTGTGACAAATTGTGAAAATGATTAAACTTACAATAAAAATTAAAAAATGGTAGGTAAAGTTTCATATAAAATTTTTTACACAAAAATCAATGCCAATCTTTCTACATAGCCTGATATATATTTAAAAATAATCTCAAATTATGAAGAAAAGTCATTTTACTAATGTTTATAGATGGTTTTCAATGTATTAAAAACAAAACATTTATCACACTAACTAAAATATTCATTTATTAATAGTTGTAGCACTTGAAAACAGTATCATGTTGATAATAATAACTACACTTAATACAAACTCAAATAATAAAAAAAAAAACAGCGATATTGACTCGTTTTGATCCGAACTTACAAATGATAAAATTATTGGAAAAAGAGAACACCCATTTTAAATTACCACCAGTCGCCACTGTACCTACCTATATATTTACTAGACTAAGGGAGTTCGGAACAATAAGCTAATTAGTAAAACTGCTATAAAATAAAAACACAAACTTTAGATGACAATGTGTAAAAACATTATACTTCTCAAAGTAACTTTCTTTATAAGTAAATCCCACCCTGCTTTAACTTTCACTGTTAATTATCTGATCGAGATTTATGAGATAGATACACGTTTTCTTTTTATTTCTCTTCTTATTTAATTTGTTTACTAATTAAAATTTAATTACTCTTTCCAAGTTAATGTTATCTGTTGGAACGGAAAAAGTGATTACCTTGCAAAATCTCAAGTTAAATTAAATTTAGATTTTATACTCATTTATCTTCATCTTGGGATTATTTTTTAATTTAACGAAATAATATCAAATAAATGCTTTACAGTCTGTTCGCTATACTTACGCGGGATTCGGATTAATATTTGCAATATTTGTAACAAATTTAGTACCTACCTACCCTAATGTACTGAGTGATAATTATCTGTCACAAAAGCAATCTTTAGGCTTATATTCTATAGATTCAAACACTACGATTTTAGATCTTATCTGTAAGGCGTTTTATGTTTTATATATACAGGGTGTTTAAAAATTGAGTGCCGATACATAAGGGTGTAAATCCTTGGGTGATTTTAGGAAGATAATGTAATATCAGCATATGTCGTAAACCTCTTATCAAGAGCCTCGATGGTTGTGAGTTCAAGGTTCTTGCCTTTCATGCGAAAGATCCGGATTCAAATCTTGGATTGAAAAAAAATTAAATTTATTCTTTTTAATTTTTTTTATAAATTAGTAAATGTCATAAATCTTAATAACCTAAAATAATTTTTAAAATTTGTATATTTTCGTTAGTGGGTCATTGAAAAAAAAATACTGTACAACTCAAGTGGATTATCTATATCCACTCTTGTTGCGAACACTATTATAAAAAAATTATTTAATATTTACACTAAGAGGTTAATTTATTTATACTTAATACCACTAGTTTATATGGACATGTTATAATTTTAGATAGCGATAGGAGTGTTTAGGGGAGAAGAATCCACAACAAGAGGAGTCAGTTTAAAAAAAGGGGAGAATAATTAGTTAGAGATATAAATTACAAAAATAAAATGTAAAAACTGATGTTCAGATTTGAACTTTTTTCTTTATATTCACATATTAAATTAACATCCTTTATATAAAATTAATAATTTATTGAATTAGAATGTTTAATTTTTTATGCAATTAATAATAAACATGTTCCACTTTCAGCTAAAGTTCGATGTTTAAATTATTTTAAAATTATTTTTAAAACAATGAACTGAAGAGATTGAAATTGGAATAATATAATTTTTCTTATGTATATTTAAAAATTTAATTTTGTTTAATCTGTGGTATAAATTTAGATGCAAATGAGAAATAAAAAAATTAATTAACAACATGTGACAGCATGACTTACAAAATTATGTTTGAAAAAAGATTGATTAACAAAATGAGCCCTTCTTTATCGGCAGTTTGTAAATTTGACCATTGGCAAGTTAAACTGACACCACACGTGTTATGCCATCACTACCTGGTTAAGTTGGTTATTCTCGCCATAGGCCATCTTAATGGAGGTGTGTTGTCCTCTATAAGAACTACTAGGCTTCCTACATGTTTCTGTTTATCTCCTTGAGATCTCCATTTTCTTCGGACGTGCAGCTCGGTGAAATATTCTCTGGACTAACACGTCCAAAAGTGCTAATTCAACTGGATAAATTGCTCCAAATGCCTAAGATCGTTGACTGTCACCTATCTAACATCTTTTTCTGGAAATCCCTTTAATGATTTTCCCACCAAGAAGTGTGCAGGAGATTAGGTGATTAGGTCATTAGGGTCAGTTGATATGGAGCACAGTGGTGTGGAGTTAAAACAGACCTCTATTCGCACGAGCACAATGTACATACTTTTATACCGAAGTGCAGCGTTTCCCAATTTACGACTTAATTGAAATTTCGCGGACCTTACGGCAGCTTCCCAAAGTCCACCTGATGTGGAGATCTTGCTGGTATAAATTTAATTTTCTGTTCTTCCTGGTTTTAAAAAATAATAAATATTTTTGATGTGATTGGCTGTTTAATAAATTAAACAATTCAATCAAATAATTATTCGCGCCTACAAAGTTTATACCATTGTCAGAATGTATTAAAGCAGGATTTCATCTTCTTGAGATAAAACTTTCAGTAGTTAAATCTTTAAATAGATCTAAGTGTACAGTACGGGTTGACAAACATACAAAAATACAGATTTATGGCTTTATTAGGTCCGTCCTTAACGAGAATAGAACCGCCGCATTTGAAAAATGAACGTGTTGTCATAGTTCTAGGAATTAGCAAACCCATTAGAAAAAAATCTGGTTTAGGAATAACCTTAAAATACGTAACACATGACCAAATATTTATTTTAACTGTATTTTTACCATGAATGGGCCAGTAATGTAATTTTTAAGCAGATAACATATTCTGTGTGCACATGTGTACAGTTTTATGATGTTTGTGCTAAAGCTGAGATCCGACTATTAAATAATCATTTATTTATATACCTTTGTCAGTTTTAGCTGATGGATCGAAAACTAACCTGCATTTCGTGGTGGTACTAGATTCATTTAAAACCGCACGTAAAATTGCTGAATATCTTCAACTGCTGGAACCAAAGCAATATACTGGCAATTGTTTTAGGAGATCGTCAGCCACTATATTAGTTGATGCAGGAGGTGATATGCTATCATTAAAGCTACTTGGTGGCTGGCAATCTTCTACAGTGGCGGAAGGCTATGTGAATCACTCTCATCAAAATAAAAATGATAACGCATTACGAATATCGAAGGCGATTACCAACTATCAATCTTCGTCTTCTGATGTACCGTGCAGTACTACAGTTATACATAGATAAACGTTCACCGTTAAGTAATAATTCAATAAAATGATGAAAATAATAATTATTAAAACAGATATATTGTATTATATTAAAAAAGAATAATTATAAAAATTATAATAATCCACTCGATCATTCACTGTTGGGTTTTAATTAACAGTGCTGTTCCTAACGTGGCGCTGGGAAATAGTGACAAAGTCTTCACAGAACACTAGGCGAAATAACCCTAGCAGTTAAAGCCAATGACACAAAATGAAAAAAGAAAAATAATTATAATCGATTAAAAACATTCAAATTACAGGGTAAATATATAAAAATTAAATATTAAAAATTAAATACATTATTATAAAGTATATAAAAATCGAAAACGTAAAAAATGGCTACTGTAATTTGATTACCGTCGCTAATGCGAATATTTGCTTGCTCGTCCTGTTATACCTAATTTATTAAATAATCTGGTTGTTATTAAGTGGCTTGACTGCCTGAGTCAAGCGAGGCACGACATAGATGATTTTTCCCTGACTATCGCCAACGCTATCACGGCTTTTTCATTTGTCTTATTAAATATGTACATGAATCAGGAAAAAGCAAAAATAATGTAGGTAGTTACTATAAAATTCTTAAAAAGAAATATCTAAGATTTATATCTAAAAATTAATGTTAACAATTTAATTATCAAATTGAGATTACTGTGAAAATGGACATTACATAAATCAAAATAAAAATTAGACATCTGACATATTTGATAGCTTATTACGAATGTGGAAAGTGACATTTTTCAAACGAGTGGGAAATATTGTAGCCGAGTGCGACTATCACACAAGTGTGGAAAATCACTTTTTACACAAGTGATGTACAATATTTTTCGTACGACCACAAAATAATATCATCAAAAAATGTAAAACCAGGTTATTATAATAATTAAAATGTATTTAAAAAAATAGTCAACAATAATCGTATTTATTAAATTTTCATATTTTCAAAACAAAAAAAAAACTAAAAAAAAATAAAAACATTCTGCCCTCGCAAGGATTTGAACGCGGTCGCTCGCCAGGTCTCAAATGGCAAAGTTGATAAATTTTGATACTTTAACCATCTGAGCTAATAGGCCTTGCGTCAATTAAAGGATCTAATCGGTTATGTGTTAAACCAGAATAAAAAGCAAACATAACTTAATTATATTAAAATTATTTTAATAATAATTATTGTTAAAGATAAATATCTAGGATCTAATTTACAACAATTTCAATAATTTAACAATTAGTTTAGTATTAATATGGACATTTACATAGATCAAAATAGAAATGACGCGTTTGGCATTTTGTGACAGCTGATGCGGAAAGTAGCATATTCGTACAAGGGTGGAAAGTACTATATATAGTGGACTATATAGTGTGATATGTGTCACTTTCCTAAGTGGTCGTACGAAAAGTAGATTTATTTACACGCGTGTGATATAGGGCACTTCCCGTAAATAGTGCGATAGGTGTCTCTTTCCTAAGTAGTTGTAGAAAAAATATTTAAATTCATCGATGAATTAGATTAAAATGTTACTGCTATTTATAGAAAAAATAAGAAAATGTATAGAAGGTATGAGTTACGGATAAATAAAAAAGTTGGTAGCATAATTTTGTGAACAACTTAAGATAAACAGTGTTATTTTGTAAACAAACTAAATTTATTTGTGTGTGCGTTTGTGCGTGCGTGCGTGTGTGCGTGCGTGCGTGCGTGCGTGCGTGCGTGCGTGCGTGCGTGCGTGCGTGCGTGCGTGCGTGCGTGCGTGCGTGCGTGCGTGCGTGCGTGCGTGCGTGCGTGCGTGCGTGAGTGCGTGAGTGCGTGCGTGCGTGCGTGCGTGCGTGCGTGCGTGCGTGCGTGCGTGCGTGCGTGCGTGCGTGCGTGCGTGCGTGCGTGCGTGCGTGCGTGCGTGCGTGCGTGCGTGCGTGCGTGCGTGCGTGCGTGCGTGCGTGCGTGCGTGCGTGCGTGCGTGCGTGCGTGCGTGCGTGCGTGCGTGCGTGCGTGCGTGCGTGCGTGCGTGCGTGCGTGCGTGCGTGCGTGCGTGCGTGCGTGCGTGCGTGCGTGCGTGCGTGCGTGCGTGCGTGCGTGCGTGCGTGCGTGCGTGCGTGCGTGCGTGCGTGCGTGCGTGCGTGCGTGCGTGCGTGCGTGCGTGCGTGCGTGCGTGCGTGCGTGCGTGCGTGCGTGCGTGCGTGCGTGCGTGCGTGCGTGCGTGCGTGCGTGCGTGCGTGCGTGCGTGCGTGCGTGCGTGGCGTGCGTGCGTGCGTGCGTGCGTGCGTGCGTGCGTGCGTGCGTGCGTGCGTGCGTGCGTGCGTGCGTGCGTGCGTGCGTGCGTGCGTGCGTGCGTGCGTGCGTGCGTGCGTGCGTGCGTGCGTGCGTGCGTGCGTGCGTGCGTGCGTGCGTGCGTGCGTGCGTGCGTGCGTGCGTGCGTGCGTGCGTGCGTGCGTGCGTGCGTGCGTGCGTGCGTGCGTGCGTGCGTGCGTGCGTGCGTGCGTGCGTGCGTGCGTGCGTGCGTGCGTGCGTGCGTGCGTGCGTGCGTGCGTGCGTGCGTGCGTGCGTGCGTGCGTGCGTGCGTGCGTGCGTGCGTGCGTGCGTGCGTGCGTGCGTGCGTGCGTGCGTGCGTGCGTGCGTGCGTGCGTGCGTGCGTGCGTGCGTGCGTGCGTGCGTGCGTGCGTGCGTGCGTGCGTGCGTGCGTGCGTGCGTGCGTGCGTGCGTGCGTGCGTGCGTGCGTGCGTGCGTGCGTGCGTGCGTGCGTGCGTGCGTGCGTGCGTGCGTGCGTGCGTGCGTGCGTGCGTGCGTGCGTGCGTGCGTGCGTGCGTGCGTGCGTGCGTGCGTGCGTGCGTGCGTGCGTGCGTGCGTGCGTGCGTGCGTGCGTGCGTGCGTGCGTGCGTGCGTGCGTGCGTGCGTGCGTGCGTGCGTGCGTGCGTGCGTGCGTGCGTGCGTGCGTGCGTGCGTGCGTGCGTGTGTGCGTGCGTGCGTGCGTGCGTTTGTGCCAAATCCATTTGCCAAATCCATTTGCCAAAATTTATTTGAAATTATATTAAAATGAATGTTTAGTTATAGATAATGGGACTACGACCCGCAAGACTTAGTACTGTTATTGATAAAAATATTAAATAATAGTGATCCTGATTGGATTTTTGCAAAAGTGGAATAAAAAATTAATTTTTTTTTTTATTTTTTATTGTTTTTTGTCTGTTGTTTTGTATTTATATGAGTATATACTATATACAAAACTTCAAATAATTTTCTTCAAGATAAATAATGCACAATTACCAAAATATAAATTTTAATTGGATATTGCACAAAGTATAAGAAAGCACAATATCAAAATAGAACAAAGTTATATAATACTGTTATATTTATTAGCAGAAACAGTTATCAAAGAACATATCTGTATTGACAGCAGATAATCATGAATTTGATAATTTATATAACATTTTAAATAGAACGTTACAAAGAATTTATGTTCTAAATCAACCACTGCATGTTTTTAGGGGTAATAAAATACAGCCCTTTCTCATTTTAATATATATTTCTTTAGTGTTCGTGTAGCGGTTTCTTTTCAAGTAAAAACCACGAGTTATTCATATTTTTCGTTTTTTATTTTCAACCCAAGCGAAAACAAAGAGTGTCCGTGTCCCTAAACCGCCAACTGCAGAACAGGCCTCTAATTTTTATTGATAGGTATACAAAAAATTAAATGTTTTCTTTATTTCTCTCGCAATATTTATTTAATACAAATAAATAATATTCCTAATAAATAACTTTTATTTGACCGTAAATAAAAAACCAAACCATAACACGTCAATTATCATTGTTCAAGTGATACATAATTTTATAAATATTTCATCAATATGATTATGTATTGCGCTAATTACAATTTTATCGCCTTCTAGTAAGATGAAAAGCTGTAATGTATTGTAAAGTGAGATATTTCATATGAAAGCTGACATAAATTAGATAATAATGTCTTAAATACAAAAATATCTTAATATTTAAAAGGAAAAACTTGTATTTCGTGCAAAACTTTTTTAATAATCAATGCAAAGCGCTTTCGGCTTATTTGCCATCATCAGTGCTCATCTACAAAAATTGTGGATGTAAACTTACAATTTAAAAAGATTTTAAAAAATATATTATAAAATCTGAATTAGACTTTTAAGTCAAAAGTTAAAATAGTATATATACAATTGTTTGAACAAACTAAAAATTACAAGAAACAAACAAAGTGACAAAAAACTGGTATTGGGAATAGTGAGTGTGGGATAAGCCCTTACAAATCAAATCTGATCTCCAGAAGCAAGGTAGGCTCTGATGGGGACCTTTGGGACCATGGTACTCCTTTGTTTAAAACTTTTTTGTTCTCTATTTTGTCTCTTTTAACCATGAGTACGCTTGTTGAGTGATTTAGTAATTTTTAGGACTAAACATCAGATTCACCTTTAGGGACCGCGGGTTCATTTGTGCCATCTTGGGTTCTCTGAAAGAATGTTCTGCAGAGCCCGGGCTGGCACATCAGAATCACGCGAGTGACATTTTTGTTTTGTCTTGACATCAAAATAATAATATCATTATATTAAACATTAATTTAAATTTAACTAACAATAAATTAAATCTTTAAATTCAATAACAAATTTTGATCTCCGTTAACCTCCAATCACTCGAATCACACTCGGAGAAACATGTTCCACACTGAGGTGAACGCACCTCCTTCTGTTGACATTTGACAAGTCAAAGTCTTCAAGTGTCGCTTGTCACCACTGTCATGTGGAAACGGTTAAACAACTTGAACCAAAATGAAGAGAGAAATTTAAATTTTAAAATATTAATATTAATAAAATTATGATTTAGCAAGTTGTAAATATCCCGAAATATATAATTTTGGGAGTGAGGATGACCAGGAACTTGTTGGATACGTTGTGGACAGTAGGTAGACTTTTTCATAATTATAATTTATATAAAATATATAAAAAAACCTTCAGTTTTTTTACTTTGGCCTGTATTCTAGATTCAAATTTCAATATATCTTCCACAGTCACCCTCTAATTGTAAATATTTTTAAATTTTAACTAATTTGTTAACCTTTTTTCAATTTTGTGAATAGTGAGGGTGGCATGATTCCTTAATTCCACACAAGCTAACTTGCTTCTGGAGATCACATTTGATTTGTAAGGGCTTATCCCACACTCACTATTCCCAATACCAGTTTTTTGTCACTTTGTTTGTTTCTTGTAATTTTTAATTTGTTCAAACAATTGTATATATACTATTTTAACTTTTAACTTAAAAGTCTAATTCAGATTTTATAATATATTTTTTAAAATCTTTTTAAATTTTAAGTTTACATCCACAATTTTTGTAGATGAGCACTGATGATGGCAAATAAGCCGAAAGCGCTTTGCATTGATTAATAAAAAAGTTTTGCACGAAATACAAGTTTTTCCTTTTGAATCTAAACTACGTGCACACAGCTGTCAACCTTTTTTGGTTATTTTAATCTTAATATTTAGTTTTAAGACTTTTTAAGATTTATGTAAGCATTTTTTAGTGTGCTAACCATTTTCTTATAAATCTTTTTACAACTACCTCTAAATAATAGTTTAGAGATTACAGCAAATCGATCTTGTGAGGTTTCTACTAGAATGAAAATTTCCCAGGAAAGTGGGGAGGAGGTGATCTCTTGTGGCTTCTCGGAGTTTTCTTGCTTGAGGTCATATGTTGCCATTTTTTTGGATTGACACCTCTACTGTTGGCTCTACTTGGGGAGAAAGGGGGTTTCCTTTGCAATGGATGCTATACTTGGCCTAGCTTTTTTTTTCATTTTTCGACCTTTGGCCTTAGAGTCAATGAGGTGAACGCATAGCTCACTCTCATTGATTTGACCTTTTGGGTTCCCATGTCTTCGTTTTCGATGCCGAAGATGTAGAGATGGCCCTTAGGGTCTTTTTTTATTTTAATTGTGAAAGGTGCACCATTTAGCCACATGAAAGTTTGATTTTGACCCTCAAGTCGCCTTAGAACAACCTCCTCGTCATGGTCAGCTTTGGCTTTCCCTGGGATCCAGAGAGAGGCTTTGGTGAGCTAAGGAAGCTCTTCCATCCTTACAACAGCGAATGTTGCTCCTTTTTATGTTTTTAAGGTTGGTACCTTGGTTTAAGCCATTCCAACGTCAGGTCATCGTTGCCCGTTACTCTGATGATTTCACCAGAGTGCGTCCAAGACCTAAATGTGGGCGACTTGGTTTTCTTGCAGGAGGCAGACAAAATTGTTTTTTCAGCTCTCCCATCAGTGTCTTTTTGACAAGGATCCCTGTTAGTTATCTTACTGTGGTTTATCCTTGTATATTATAGCTACTTTCAGGGGAATCGTAGCTGCATCCTTGTAGCTTATCCCAGACAGAACTTTGTGGTGCTATCTGAATTTTTTTTCCGGGGCATTACCTCGGAAAAGATTAAAGATCACAGTTAGTTATTGTACCTAGTTGCATCGTTTTTCTAGTCTTTTGTGAATGCGCAACTAGCGTCACTGCCTAAGGACTTGATTAGGCCGCTTTTGTTTGGTTTGGAGTGAGGGTGTTTTCTGAGGGTGGCGGTTGCCGTAGCACTGCATACCTCTAGCTTATTTTTCTTTTTTCTTTTTGATTCAGACCCAGATATCCTCTTGCCTCTCTGGGGCCTATTAGATAAAGGTCAACTACGGTGTCCACTCTCCTTTTTTGGAGGTGGGTGTTGCTGTACAGCCTCTTGAGCAGAAGCTAAAATTTGTTATATAGCCTCCTTTGGAGGAGGTGAGCGTCGATGTCTATCCTCCTTTTTTAGAAGTGATAGTCGTTGTCCAGCCTCCTGCACAAGAGTTGAACTTTGTTGTCCAATCTACTTTACTGAATGTGAGCGTTGACTTCCAGCCTCTTGTTCTTGTTTTTGTGTATTCATATGGTTCCCACGAGTAACTAAGGAAGGAAAGGTCGACCGACGAAGAGCCCTGTATGCCACGGCAAGGCTAGATACACAAATGTGTTGCCAGGTTCCTTTAGGGGACCGTTAGCGGCTGCATCTGCTCCTGTGGCAATTCATTTGTCGACACGTTACCGTATACCTTAGATTGGGAAAGTTGGTTCGCAGCGGCAGCCATTGCAGAAGATATTGAGTGTTTCCAGGCTCTTGCACTCTACTTATGTTTACCAGTAACCAGGGAAATCCTGGCCGTTCTCCTAATCACCATCCAGAGACGCACTTTGTTGGTTTTTAACCGCTGATGCCGAGTTAATAATACAATAATTAATTTTGCTCTTTTGAAAGGTTTAGACAATCACTACTGATAACAGAAAACAACACTAGATTAAAAGGTTGGGTTATGTTATAGGAACCAAACAGTGTACTACCTCTTTTGACAACTGTTTGGCTTTTGGTTTGCCAGGCTATTAATAATTTATTATTTAAGTGACAGTACATCTGCAGAAAATGTATAAAATAATGTTGATGATATTAATAATAAGAGGGTGGGTGGCTTAGCGATTAGTATTATAGGATCGAATGAATTAAAAATTAATTCTTATATATAGGTATAATTGACCACCCGACCATTCACTGTTGGTTTATAATTAACAGTGATATTCCCTAAAATGGCGCTTGGAAACAGCAAACGAACCTCCACATAATACAATACTACGTGATATTATTATTAATAATTTGGGTAGCTTAGTAATTACAGTCTAGATTTTGGATTCAGGGGTTCGAGGTTCGAATCCAACCAGGTTCAGAATTTTATTTTAATAATATTTCTAATTCCAAAAGGATTCTCCAGTTGTTATTTTATTGTTGGGTTCTAATTGTACACTTTACTGTTCCTTAAATGACAATAAGTAAAAAATCATAATAAAATGATAATAATATTATATCTAATATTTATCGAATAATTCTAATATACAGCATCAAAGAAATATTTTTAAGACGGTATCATCGTGTTAATTTATGTCTCTACACAGTCTTTGGGAAGACCCTTATAAAACAGATTGTTTTCATGCCTGTTGTAACCAAGATAACACTCTCTTATTAATATCTAGTTTACGACTTATTTGTAATGAATATAACAAGTACTCTCATAAAATTCATGTGGAATCCCGACACATTTAATAAAACTAAATTCGGTTATAAATTTTTTATTTAAATTGCCACTTGTTTTTTATTACACCATTGAAAGAGATTTATGGTGATTTCATTCAATTATATTTGCACTATTACTACATGGAATTACCTGCTTCTGTTAAATATTTATAATGATTTAAAATAACAATCATAGCGATCCTTCAAAGGCGTTTTTATAAAAGTGTGTAAAGTTTCCTTAGGACATTATAAAGAATAAAGGAAGACTGTTATAATACTATCTACGAGTTTGGAAATCGAAATCATGTGTATCAATAGCTTAATGTCTATAGGTAATAAAATGCCCAGTGAAGGAGAATGTTCCTGTTGCAAAACTAAATGTGATGTCTCCAGGTTAGTCGATTGCAGTGTATGCAATAAAACATTTAAAAATACTTGTGTCGGTCTTACTATAAACGACCTTAAAACTCTTTCAAAAAATGGCATCTCATACACTTGCCCCGCATGTTTGGTTATTGGTGCAGAAATCAATGAATTGAGATCAGTTATTGTTGAATTGCGGAATGAGATAGCGGAGCTTAAACAGTCCATATCATCACAAAACAAACCAATGATTGTTAATTCTGATTTGTCAATTAATAACATTTTGAACGAGGTTCATGAAAGACAAAAGAGACAATGCAATCTTTTGTTGTTTAATGTTCCAGAAACTAATGGGATCAATAATCAAGAAAAAAATGAAGCTGATGCACAAATGGTTAAAAATATTTTAAAACATGTATCTTCGAACATTCCTCTAGCCGTTGAATTAAAACATTTTAGGCTTGGAAAATTTGTTACAGGTGCCAAACCACGGCCCTTAAAGGTTATCCTTCCCGATAGTCAACATGTTTTTAAATATTTAAAAAACTCGCAAAAATTGAAAACAGGTACATATAAACAAATCAATTTAGCTCCGGACAGAACACCTATGCAGATACAACAATATAAATCAGTTAAAGAAGATCTTCGGAAACGAATGGAAAATGGTGAAGAAAACTTAAGAATAAAATTCATTAATGGTATGCCATCGATCATAAATTTAAACTAGAAGTGCCCAGCAGACCTACTCACTTAATTTATTATCAGAACGCGCGTGGTTTAAGGACAAAGGTAGATGAATTTTATGTAAATGTTTGTTCTAATGAGTATGATTTTTATTTTATCACTGAAAGTTGGTTAACTGCTGATATATCTAGTTATGAATATTTTGATCAAAGATATAATGTATTGCGATGTGATAGGAACTATGATATTGTAGAAGCAAATAGGGGAGGTGGTGTTCTTATAGCTTGTAAGAGGAAATTTAATGTGTCACGGGTAAATTGTTCTATTATAACCAATTATCTTCCAGAAGTTGATATTGTGGGATGTAAGTGTGTTCTTGAAAATGTAACTATTTATTTATTTGCTATTTATATTCCCAATATACCTATAATGAAGTTTGAAAATTTATTTGAACTTCTGGAAAATATTGTCTCTCAATACAATAACATAATTTTTATTGGTGATTTCAATGTAGCTACTTTTAATAATGAGAATGCCAATTGTAGGCCTAAAATAGTTCTTAACGATTTTATCAATCTCTGCAACTTGACCCAATTTAATAACATTACAAATTGTAATGGGAGATTGCTAGATCTTGTTTTAAGTGATTTAAATTGTAGCGTAAACCGTGAAACTATACCTTTAGTTAAAGAAGATATACACCACCCATCTCTTTTGGTTAATTTTTCGTTAGATCAATTATTATGTAATCAAATTAATTTTCCAGTTACGTGTGAACGCAAAAGTTACAATTTTAAACGAGCGAATTTTCCAAATTTATATAGTGCCCTAGATGCCAACGATTGGTCATTTTTAGACTCTATTAGCGACGTGAATGTAGCTTGTTCAAAATTTTATTTAAACTTAAATTCTCTTTTTGATATGTTTGTTCCACTTCACAGAAAACGTACATATGACTATCCACCTTGGTATAATGCCGAAATTATAAATAAAAATAAATTAAAAAACTTTTGCCATAAAAAATATACTAAAACTAGCGATCCGTTTTATTTAAATCGATTTAAAAATTTAAGAAAAGAAGTCAAAAGACTTACTAGGGTTGCATATGATATCTACATCTCTAAAGTTGAAAACTCCGTCTCTAGTGAGCCTAAAGAATTTTGAAAATATATTCAAACTAAAAAAGGTAAATCGAGAATTCCGGGAATTCTGTTCAACGAAGGAGTTTCTTACGACACTCCTCAAAACATAGTAGATGGATTTGCTGAGTACTTTAGTAGTGTGTTTGCATCAGTATCTGATACGATCCTAACAGAGGACTTAAATAATCTTCCAAGTATAAATATCGAAGATATTATTTTTGCAATCAACAAACTAGCCGCTAAAATCACCTCCGGTGAGGATGGTATACCCAGTTTTTTAATTAAAGATTGTAGAAATATTTTTATACAACCCCTTAAGTTTATTTTTAATATGTCATTAAAAACTTCTATATTTCCAGATAAATTTAAAATCGCACGTGTATGTCCAATTCTCAAGTCAGGAGATCCGTCTCTATTTAATAACTATCGCCCTATTTCAGTTTTAAATAATTTTGCTAAGATTTTCGAAATTTGTATTTATAATAAAATTTACCCTCTAACTAAATGTTTAATATCGGTACATCAGCATGGTTTTATGGAAAATCGTTCTACTGTTTCTAATTTATCATCTTTTTCTCAGTTTTTACATGAGACTTTAGATAATTGTGGTCAAGTAGATGTAGTTTTAACAGATTTCGAAAAAGCTTTTGATAAAATCGACCCAAAAGTAATCGTTAACAAGTTAGATCAATTTGGATTTTCATCAGCAATGAAAACATTCTTCCACTCATACTTATCTTGTCGACAACAATTTGTTTCTTATAATGGGTTTTCATCAAATTTATTTTATGCTACCTCAGGGGTTCCTCAAGGGTCCAATATGGGTCCTCTACTTTTCTTGTATTTCATCAATGATGTCACTGATCATATCGCTTGTTCCAAATTGTTATTTGCAGATGATTTAAAAGTATTTCTTGAAATTTCTGATATACATGATTGTTTATTCCTTCAAGAACAATTAAATAATTTATATGATTGGTGTAAGCGCAATAAATTGTTTCTGAACGTACGAAAATGTAAAGCTATAAGTTTTAGCAGAAAAGTCAACACAACAAATTTTAATTATACCATTAATAATGAAGAACTAGTCAGGTGTGATCAAACTAAAGATCTAGGTGTTATATTTGATTCGGAGCTAACTTTTAGTGTACATGTTAATACTATTACTAAATCTGCAAATAAAATGTTAGGATTTTTATTTCGCAATTGTCAAAAGTTTAGAACTGAAGCTGCCTTAAAGTCACTGTACTTTTCATTAGTTCGTTCCAAGTTGGAATATGCTTCTTTGATTTGGTATCCGAAGACAGAGTTGCAGAAGAACAGCATTGAAAGGGTGCAACGCAAATTTTTAAAGTTTTTAAATTACAAGGTTAGGGGTATCTATCCCCCCCACGGATTTGATGAAAATGTGTTGCGTAATGGATATAATATACAATCCCTTGAAAATAGAAGAGAATTAATGTCAATTTCTACAATTTATAAAATAATTCATAATATAATTGATTGTTCTATTCTACTAGAAGGACTTTACTTTTTAGTAACACGACAAAATGCACGGACATTCAACACGTTTTCTCTTCCTATTCCCAGGACTAACCTGCTAATGAAATCACCAATATATATTATGTGCCAAAATGTTAATATTTTATGTTTGAATTGTGATATATTTTTTGAAAAACTTGCACATGTTTTGCGCATAGTCACCCTCAATTTTTAATTTTAATTTTTGCTTTAAGCTTTATATTCATTTTGTTATTATTATTTACTACCATCTTAGTACTTATTTCTGAATTGTAATATACATTTTTTTTCTTTGAAAAACTTGAATTGAACATGTTTTGCGCAGGGTCAATTTAATTTATAATTTTTATTTTCACTTTTTTTTTAGCTTTATATATATATATTTTGTTATTATTATTTATTTTAGTACTTATTAATATTTACTCTTAAAAATCTATTGTTATATTTTGTCCTATCTTTGGATGTTATATCTGTTGGGCAATAAAGAATTTATTTATTTATTTATTTATTTATTTATTTATTTATTTATTTATTTATTTATTTATTTATTTAATTGGTTAAGAGCTTAAAGGTACCATTTGGGTAGGCGCGTCAAGAGACAAGCAACCACTGATGCGACCCCAAGGTCGAGTAGGACGACAGATGCATAAATGTTACGCTTGGTGCATTTCGCAAGCTTGAGAAGTGTTGAGCGACAGTTACAGGATAACCATTCGAGGGAACGATCAGCGTTGCCAGACCTACTGTTTTCACGTATATCCACTATTTTTGTCTCTAGCAAATTTTGTTTTTAATTTATTAAGTTTGCCTCATTCTTCAGCAAATGGTTAAATAATATTTTCTCTAGTAAATTTTCTGCAGTAGAAGTAGCGTAATAAGCATCAACTACTCTAGGTTGGCTCCATAAAAAAAAACATCAAGATAATTATTGTTTTTATTTAAAATGAAACAAAGAATTAATAGGGCATCATAAAAAGAACATGCACACTACGATTTTGAATTATCTGAGTCAGACTGATCTAAAAGAAGTAGCTACCTATTATTTTTCATTGTTTTTTTTTTGTTTCCGTACGTTAAGTATATATTAAAAATGTTATTATTTGTGTTTATTTTTTGTTTACCTTCTAATTTGGGTCAAAAAAAGTTTATTTTTCGTTTCTTATATACTTGTGTTTTTATTTACTACACTGCAAATATCAATTATTTTTCCCTGTAATAAAATCTACTGTTCAGATCTACGGTTTTTTTTTACCCACACTGTTCCAAAATCTGGCAACACTCTCTAGAAAGAAATTTTCAACCTATTCACTTCCAAGCGATGAAGCGATGCTCGAGGACAGTGACCTCGAGTGCGACAGGCAGCAAACCTTTGCCCCGAGTCAGATTCAGAAGTGTCTCCAGGAAGTGCCTCTCCGTGCGAAATGTGTTTCATATAATCGTATGTATTTTAGATGTGAAGCGACACTTCTGGGTCGCGTCGGCGGTGGTATGTCGCGTCCGCGGTCGTCTGTCGCGCCTACCGAAATGGTACCTTAACGGCCACAGTTAGAAGATCTCAAGATCGAACTGACTCTTGGTCGATACACTCAATTTTTATTATCTTTAATTCTCAACTTTTTAAAGTTTTCTTTAGTTTGTTTTCACTTTGGGGATATAAGGGTGTAATTTTTATAATATCGTAGGGGTGACTGGGGATTTTTCATTTTCATATTTCCAAAATTGCATTTTAGTTTTTCGGACCTCGACCGATTTTTCTCACTTTACTTCTCATTCATTATATTTTTACGTTTTCACTGGGGCGTATTAAAAAACTTAACACTGTTGAACGAATAAAAGATCTTGGAAAATTGGTCTAGTATAATCTCATATACCTAATTGTCTTTCTACACGATGTCACAGGGGTGGTTTTAAGAAGAATTATGAAAGTTGGGATTGAGATTGGAATTAGTGTTTACACCGACGGGATTTAGAATCCGATTGACTTCAAATCTAGGAATTCGGATATCGAAATCAGTTTATTGATATCTTTATTGGTAAGAGTAGCGACACGACCACAGTCCGAAGGTTCCAGTTTCGACTCCTGGTCATTTTTTCTTTATTTTAAAATTTTTTATCGGTTGTTTTTTAACTTTGGAAGGAAAAAATTGTATAATAGAACGGTTGCATTATTATATAATTGTTTTGAGGTGGTTGTAAAAAAATTATTAGAATATTTAATGATTGTGACATAGTCTTACCTATGATTGAAATAAAATACTTTTAATTATGAACTGTTATAAGTAACTGGATATAATATTTTAATTTTAACAGTTACTTAAATATGTTAGTTGTGAATGTTATACTTGTTGAAACCATATGGAAAACATTTTTATTATTGATTTTTGGAAAAAAAGTTATTCTTGATAAAAAGTCATGCATGACCCAAAACTTAAAATACAGTCATCAGATATCACATTTTCCAAGCCGTATACGAGGTTTGTCAAAAAATATGAATTTTGCTCAAGAGTAAAGTACGTTTATTTTTTTACAAAATCGAAAATTTTCATTAAGAAATTTGCTAAATTCTACACAAACATCAACAAGAGAAAAGCGTATCATTTTTATAGTAGCTAACGTAATTTATAACGTTTTCAGATATTTACAATCAATGTGTAGAGTGTAGAGTTTATAAAAAATAAGAAAATCTGTTTTTTTCAGATAGATCGGTGTAATTGCATATTTAAATGTAATATTCAATTATAATCAACTTTTCTTAATGACAATTTTCGATTTTGTCAAAAATAAACGTACTTTACTCTTGAGCAAAATTCATATTTTTTGACAAACCTCGTATACGGCTTGAAAAATTTGATATGTGATGACTGTATTTTAGGTTTTGGGTCATGCAGGACTTTTTATCAAGAATAATTTTTTTTTCCTAAAATCAATAATAAAAATGTTATCCATATGGTTCCAACTTAAGTAGACACACTGTATAAGCAAAACATGACTTAATATTTCCTTCATTTTGATTATTAATATATATTTTTTTATTTTCAGGTAATGATAATCTCCTAACATTTTGTAAGTAATTATTTATTCAATATTCATTATTCTTAAATAGAAAATTCCAAAACTTTAATAGTATATGCCTGGTACGAGTTGAAAATTCGGTGTTATCTTGTTGAGCCAGACATCACTCTTCAATATTTACCAATGTTATAAAACACAACGCAGCATTTGACATCCTTGTATCTACAATGAGAAATTCTAATATAAAAAGAAAATAGAAAAAATATCAAAAATATATGACAAAAGATAAACCGTAGCAAATTATTGTCTCTTAAAAAAGATTACTTGAAAGTCAGGTATATAAATTTTAAAATGTTTCGTTTCTACTTTAATATGTGGTAAAAGTAACAGATTGTTTCTTATGATTTATTTGGTTTAAATATTGAACTAGGAAAATCGCTTCTATCTTTTTCTCAGTTAAATTTGTCTTTATACTTACTTGTTTCATACATGTTATAAATACCAATTCGGATTCCACTCGTATCCAGTGTTATTGTATTAGTAATCCTTTGTTTATATGAATGCTTTTAAAGTAATGATTTTATTCATTCATTATTCTTGACTGCTTGCGAAATACTACTGACAGTAGAAATATTTATATTTAGAGATGCTGCAACACACTAAAAAAGATAAGGAAACAATTTTATATTTCTACTAATTTTTATTACTTGTAACTTACCTCTCTTACAGCAGTTAAAGGTAGAAGTGGTCTATCATTATCACGCTCTTGTTCAAAATAGTGGATTAAAGAAGCTATCAACTCCGTAAAACAACTATTTAGTTTTTTAGTCATTTTGTATATAAAAAAATATAAACGACCAATAATCAGCTTATTCACACTATGGTTGTTCTGAGAAAAAATCGTTTTCTTTATAAGTATAATAATAATAATAATAATAATAATAATAATAATAATAATAATAATAATAATAATAATAATAATAATAATAATAATAATAATAATAATAATAATAATAATAATAATAATAATAATAATAATAATAATAATAATAATAATAATAATAATAATAATAATAATAATAATAATAATAATAATAATAATAATAATAATAATAATAATAATAATAATAATAATAATAATAATAATAATAATAATAATAATAATAATAATAATAATAATATAATAATAATAATAATAATAATAATAATAATAATAATAATAATAATAATAATAATAATAATAATAATAATAATAATAATAATAATAATAATAATAATAATAATAATAATAATAATAATAATAATAATAATAATAATAATAATAATAATAATAATAATAATAATAATAATAATAATAATAATAATAATAATAATAATAATAATAATAATAATAATAATAATAATAATAATAATAATAATAATAATAATAATAATAATAATAATAATAATAATAATAATAATAATAATAATAATAATAATAATAATAATAATAATAATAATAATAATAATAATAATAATAATAATAATAATAATAATAATAATAATAATAATAATAATAATAATAATAATAATAATAATAATAATAATAATAATAATAATAATAATAATAATAATAATAATAATAATAATAATAATAATAATAATAATAATAATAATAATAATAATAATATTTATTCAGAAAGCAGAATCCATATACATAAAATAGTGAAACACAAGAAGTTTTAACAAAAATACAAGGATTATCTACTATACTGAAAAGGAATCGTATTCATCGTAGCCTATCAGAAGACAGACTAAAATGGTTTTCAATACGCCTGGTCAAAATTAATAGTTTAAATATAAACACCCCTTAAATGTAGTACATATATAAATACATAATGGATACACATAAAAAAAAATGAAAATTGTAATTAATAACAAACAAAGACATCATAAATACCTACCTAGTTTAGTAGACGAAGCTCAATGAAAATTAGTGAACGTTGCTTCAAGCAATAAATATAAAAATATACAAAGATTATCTACTATACTGAAAAGGAATCGTATTCATCGTAGCCTATCAGAAGACAGACTAAAATGGTTTTCAATACGCCCGGTCAAAATTAATAGTTTAAATATAAACACCCCTTAAATGTAGTACATATATAAATACATAATGGATACACATAAAAAAAAATGAAAATTGTAATTAATAACAAACAAAGACATCATAAATACCTACCTAGTCTAGTAGACGAAGCTCAATGAAAATTAGTGAACGTTGCTTCAAGCAATAAATATAAAAATATACAAAGATCAATCAAATAATCACAAATTAATATTTATATTTTAAAATCGATCAAAAGCTGTCCCCGAAGTAACAAAAATTTCAACTTATTTTTAAAAGTTACATGTATAACTAACAACGCTTAACATACAGGCAAAAGGATTTTAAATTGCGGTAAACAAAAAGCACAATCAAGAATAAACTCGTTAACATACATAACCTAACTAAATCAGTGAAATTTTTTAACTCCGCAACAAGGTGTACCAATTACAGTTATGACATTTCTTCTCTATAAATACGAGCTTCATGGGCGTACAAAATGTCAAAATTATTTTATTTAAAGTATTATTTTTTGAGTACTAAATATACAGGGTGTTTTAAAAAGGTATGTCATAAATTTTTCCTCGGATGGATTATCAAAAAATAAGTGGATTTGGCTATATGTACCTATATTAAAAACAAGCTCCTAACAAAGTTACAAGGCGTTAAACTAATATTAAAAAAAATGTTTTTTATTGTAAAGTTTGCTGTTGCGATTTTTTCTTTAATTTTTGTACCAGTTTTGTAAATTTAAAAGCCCAATATTCCAAGAAGTTTAAAAGCCCAATATTCCAAGGAGAAAAAAAATTTAAGCGACCCCCTTTAAACAAGTTGAGGGGTTGGGTACCTTTTAACACCCCCGTATTTTTTTTGACATAAATAAACTTGCTTTATCGATCTTAAAATCAAAAAGAACTATAAATATTTTATTTTTTTTATACAGAAATAAACTTTGTATCTTTCTTAGTTAACGAGCGATTTACAATTTTTTAACTGAATTTCGTCCGTCCTGAACTTAACATATCAACAAAACTAAAAATAGGTCAGGAGTTATTATACTATGCTGGAGCCATCCCTGCAGAAACTCTTTTAATAATATTTTTGTATTCAAGAAGGAGGACATGTTGAACATTTACTAAATTAAATAGTTTATAAAATATGTATAATAATTATTGTCAAGTGTTTATTTTTAATTGTTAATTTTTTGTTAATTCTTCACTTAAAAAAATATTTTTTTAATTATCATTAAATTAAATAAATACATTTCCAAACTTACGTGTATTTCTATCAGTGGCATGTTGAACCCCTGAGGACGGACCATTTTTAGGGCGATAATCCAATATTATATATGGGCGATTCTCGCGTTACTGTGATTTTTACAAATTAAATTTGTTTTCTATTTATGCATAGAAATAAGCCTGTAAAGTGGTTATACTACAGCTACAACACAACGAAAACTGTGACAAAATTGTAAAATTTTAATGCCACGGTACTGACATTATTTCCACGGTACTGACATATAAATTACTATTTTTTTTTACCAATCGAAAAATTGGTATAAAATTGCAATAAAATTCAATGCAGTATGCATTAGATTGGAGTTATAAGAAGTAAATTTTATATTAAAAAATGAATTTTGATAGAAATTTATAAATTTAATTTTAAAAATGAGAATTGGACATGTCACGGTACTGACATTTCGAGTATATTTATATGCAGCTTAAAAAAAATTACGAAGTTTTATGATCTAATTCATAATGTCGGTTGTAAAATACCTCTAAATTTTTAATATTAATAACTTTTTGATTAGGGAAACCTATGCTAAACAATAAATAAAACACTGGACTAAAAAATCACAGTTATGCGAGAATCACCCATATACCTTTTTACAAAAATATAAATAAAAGAGGTAGTTTTTTTAGGGGCGGCTTAAGCAAAGCCCTAGGCACACCACTGATTTTTATATGCGTTTTTTGTACAATAACTCCTAACCTACTCTTAGTTTTGTCAATATGTTTAGTCCAGGACGGACGAATTGTTCTAGAAATTCAGTTAAAAAATTGTAAATAGCTCGTTAACTAAGAAAGATACAAAGTACATTTCGCTATAAGAAAAATTTAAGAATTCATAGTTCCTTTTGATTTTAAGATTGATAAAGCAAATTTCTTTATATAAAAATAAATACGGGGGGGTTAAAAGGTACCCAACCCCCCAACACTTTTATTTTTTTTCTCCTTAGAATATTGGGCCTTCAAATCTACAGCACTGGCAAAAGTTTCAAAATAAAAATCGCAACATCAAACTTTTTACAAAAAAAAAAAACGTTTTTCTGAATGTTAGTTTAACGCCCTGTAACTTTGTTAGTAGCCAGTTTTTGATATAGATAAATATAGCCAAATCCACTTATTTCTTGGTAATCTATCTGAGTAAGAATTTATTTTATACTTTCTTGAAACAACCTGTATCATAATGTTTTTATAAATTTTATATTAGCAAGAATTAGACATGTTTCCTATATTTTAATCTTTTTGTATCTAGTGCGCGAAATGCTACTTTGGTGATCGAGAACTGATTTTTTTAACGAGGCGCAGTCGAGTTAAAAAAAATAGTTGATATCACCAAAGTATTTCGCGCATAAGATGCAAACAAAACTTTTTCTACAAACGTCAAAAATATTATTCTAAAATAAGTAACATGCTTAGCTTAATATGAAAAATAGTATTGAACTGGCTTAAACTGTTTTTTCAAATTAAGTAATTACTGTAACTATGGAAATAAAATGGCATTTGTTGACAATTGTTTCAAAGTGACAGTTCTTTATAATTATTTTGGAGTGACTTTTTATTCGCGTCAATTTCGTGCGTATTATTTATAACTGTAAAATAATGGAAATTTCGAGCGACGATGAAGTAAGCAGTACCCCACCTAACTTGACAGATGCGGCCAATTCAGTAATTTCAAATCTTTTACCGGAGAAATCGAGGCGCCATGCGCCAGTATGAAAATGCATATCAGCAATTTAAAGAGTGGTGTGAAGCAAATAAAGCCAGAAAAATATCCGAAAATGTGCTGTTGGCATATTTTGCAGAGAAGTCTAAGAATCTGAAGTCTTCCACGTTATGGGCAATATATTCTATGTTGAAAGCAACACTCAATGTTAAAGAAAACGTGGATTTTAAGAAATTTACCAAGTTGGTTCCATATTTGAAAAAATTGTCAGTTGGAAACCATCCTAAGAAATCTAAGGTATTGACTAGAGAGGAAGTTGAACAATTCATAAGAGAGGCAGATGATGAAACCTATTTGTTGGTTAAGGTAGATTTTTGATGATTGTTTTATGTGTTTTTTAAATTACTGATTTCCTTTTAGGTTGTTTTAATACTGGGTATTTCGGGTGCTTGCCGCCGTGAGGAACTCACTAAAATGACGGTCGATGACATAGAAGATAAAAATTCCATTTTGATTGTTAAAGTACCCGATACAAAAACGAATATACAACGAATTTTTACAGTTTCAAATTTAGATTATATTGACATTTACTGAAAATATGCGGCTTTTCGTCCAAGTTATGCTACCAGTCGCCGATTGTTTTCGAAGTATCAAAATAAAAGATGTTTTAACCAAGTTGTTGGAATAAATAGTATTGGAAAGATGCCTAGCTTAATAGCAAAACACCTAAAATTACCAAATCCTGATGCCTACACGGGCCATTGTTTTCGGAGAACATCAGCCACACTCCTTGCTAATACGGGGGCCGATATATGTGTTTTGAAGCGACATGGAGGATGGAAATCTTCGACTGTGGCCGAAGGATACGTGGAAGATTCTATCAACAATAAAATTCAAATATCCAATAAAATTTTAGACTGTGAAATTTCAGGATCAAGTGCTGTCAACTCTACGGCAGTTGCTTGCAAATCAAAATTGGATAGTCTTTCAACTCCCAAAACTACGATATCACGAGCTGAATCTGAGTTATCTGGTTTAGGAATAAATATTGGTTCGTGCACTGGCTGCACCATTAATGTTAACATTGTAAATAATAAATAAAATTAGGTAGTGTTAAATTTTCTCACAATTTGAAAGCCTTAATTATTGTTATACATTAATAAATAAATGATTTCTTGGATTTTTGCTTGATTGAGGAACATAAAGGTTAAGATATAAAAATCCCATATAGTTTACATGCAGTGTGCGAAGTAAGTATTTCGCACACTACTTCGCGCACGGTGTCATGGTAACGAAGGAAAATGAAAAAAAGGGTCACTTCGCATATTGTTGTCAATGCGCGAACCTTGTTATTTTTTGACGTTTGTAGAAAAACTACTATTATTTGATACCGATACCGATATTTACCATGTAAACCCAAAAGCCTATTATATCCTTTATAAGAAAGTAGAACTGTCGCAGAACTGGTAAATTTCTACTTTATTTAACTTAATTGTTGTCACAATTAACGTCCTAATCAGTTATTTAAAGTATTGTGCATAGAGAAAAAAGCCAGTCCAACTCTGTGCGCTATTTTTGTGGAATATCTTTTATGGAATATATGGCGTCAAAATCACGATCCATATACCCAGTACGCTTTAAAGGGACTATCTACATTATTCCGGGACAGATACACTACAATGCTTTCAACAATGCTTGGCGCTCTGATATTTCATGCCGAAAATGGTATCGCTAACCCAGATATAATTTTTGATGGATGCCGCGTTGTTCAGCACGGTTTACACTAATGTGGGTAACTCGTGTTCGACATTATTTCGAATTGTGATTTTCACCTGTTACTGAAAATGCGTGTTTGTCTGTTTTCGTCCAATGTCGTATTTAAAATGGTCTAAATTAACATCGATAAGCCAACAAGTCGTTATAAAAATATCAAGTTCGGACAGAATTTTTTTTAAATTGCCTAGCTAGACTCAAATAGCGGAATAAATTCAACTAATATAGATGGTGGAAATGAGAGGAATATATTCATTATTTCTTAAATCGATACTTGTGGAGGAAACCCTTGAAAACCGTTTGTATGAGTATGATGATGTCATATATTCTTTTTTATAAAATCAGTAATGTATTTTACCCAGAACTTCTCTTGATATAGAAATTGTAAAAACGGAAAACGCCTAAGTACATAGTTAAATTTCAATAATCTAAAATTAAATAATAATGATTGTCTGCTTTTAAAATGGTCACGTACACAAACCAAAAGGACGATTTTTTAATTTTAATTCAAGTGGTACTTTTTTGATTAAATGCGATTCCATTTTGAATTTTTAAAAACTTATTTAGGGACTGTTATCTATGATTTTTAGATACTAATTTTAATCGAATTCTGCCGACATTTAAAAATATTTTTTTATTAAAAACTGCTCACCCTGTATAATAATAATAATAATAATAATAATACGTTTATATAAATATTTTAAAAGTACAATCCTAAATACATAATGATACGAATAAACATGAAACACCGCAGAAACTGAATACAATCAGTTTGTACGCGGGTAAATATAATAGGTTAAAAAATACTTAAATAATTAAATTTACAATTACTATCTTAACTTTAAAACAACTATTTATTTACTTATTTATATACATTACTTACCTACAAATACAGGACGAAATCAGTTAATATATAAATAAAAAATTTAAAATAGGGTTACAATCAAAAATAAAAGTCTAATCCGTGAAGTGAGGTCTCAAATAGTTAATTTTGAACAATCTTTTATAGTAAGGAAGGCTAATAAGTAAAAGCAGGAATTTTAAAAGTTTTTTTCCTTATTATTACTATTATATTTGTTTTATTTATTTATTATGTGTATCTGTAACACGTATAATTAGAATGTTAAGCATTCATTTATAATCTCATGGAATAAATATCGATCCGTCTCTACAATCCAGTTTTTAAGTTTAGTTTTGTAATTAAGAAACTTTTTAATTTTTTTCAGTTCCTTTGGAAAATAATTAAATTTAGAGCTAATGTAGTTGCAACTGTGTTGACCTATTGTTTTATTGCATTTAGGAAGCTGTGTTTTATATTCTTTGTTGCGTGTTTCATAATCATGTTTTGCGCATTGTATTAAAATTTTGTCTTTATGAATATTAATAAGTATTTTAAACGCAAATAATTGTCGTACATCACATATTTTATTCTGTTGATATAAGAGATTACTTGAATATAAAATTGGTTTATTATAAATTATTCTTAACATCCATTTTTGTATAATATGTAATTTGTTTATGTATATATCTAACACTCCTCCCCACCCTAATATACCATACTGAAGCAAACTTTGTACTAAGGCAAAATAAATCATTTTTAGGTGTTGTGTATCCAAAAATTCTATTAATAATTTAAATCTAGATAAAAGGCCTCTTATTTTATTCGTTAAATTATTTATGTGCAAGTCCCATCTTAGGTGCCTATCTATAATTATTCCAAGATATTATCTGATGGAGTCTGCTTCTGAAAATTCAGTGTCTTTATCGATAATTAATGGATCAAGCATTGGTAAGCCCGAAACATAGGATGAAAAAGAAAGGTATTTGGTTTTTTTAATGTTGACAGTGAATTTTTTCTTTATATAAAATAGCAGTGTCATCGGCGAAACTAATTGTACTTCCTCTCGTTTTCATTTTTAATAAGCTGTTAATATATAAGGTAAATAGGAAGGGACCCAAAACTGTTCCTTGAGGAACACCATATACAACATTTTTTTGTTTGCTGGCAACATTGTCTATGGAAACGGTTTGAGTTCTATCAGTTAAGTAACTTTTTATTAGACTATAAGTATTTCCTCTTACACCATAGGAATAAAGCTTATGTAATAGTTTGTTATGACAAACAGTATCAAATGCTTTAGAGAGGTCTATAAATATGCAAAGAGTAGGTGTCCTTTTATCATGTGCATTATATATTTATGAAGTTAATTTTAAAATTGCATCTTCTGTTGACTTACCTTCTCTAAAGCCATACTGTTTGTCACTAATTATGTCATTGGCTTTAAAAAAACTTGTTAATCGGAATTTTAAAATTTTTTCTATGATTTTCGAAATATTATAAATTCATGATACAGGTCTGTAATTTGATATTTCACTTTTATCCCCACCTTTATATAATGGTTTGATCATTCCTGTCTTAAGTACTTTAGGGAAAATTTCTGTTTCGAATATTTTATTAGTAACATAGGTAAGTGGTTCCTTTATTTCATATGATATTTGTTTAAGCGTTTCGGATCTTAGATTATCAGCCCCAGGTGATTTTTTATTTTTTAATGTATGAATGGAAATAAGTACATTGTATTTTGTATATCAAAAGTATAACCGGTTTTGAGCTAGAAACAAACCTTATCTGCATACAAAATTTGAAGTTTTTCTATTTAGCCGTTTTAGAGCTATCGTGCCCACAGGCAGACAGACGACAGACGACAGGAAACATGTTTTCCGTAATCTACGGACCCTAAAACGTGAAACTAAAACGTGAAAATCTGAAATACTCTCGGGAGATGACTTTTCGCGATTACAATACTTCCCTTTTATCGAGGGTAGTAAAAAGAAATGTTTGTCATTCGATACCTTTTGTAAAGATAGTTTAATTGTTCCATCCAACCATAATAATATCAGAGACAACACGAGACGGTTAACTTCATAGCAAAAATTGATTGACATTTAGGTATAGTAGTCATCAGGGTCAGCTGGTATTTTATCTTTGTCATGTACATTATTTCCTTATAACTTTATCTTGTTCTCATAAGCTAAAAAATAGGGTAGATGTCGCTGGTAACGTTCCAGCAATGTTGCCGTTATGAACATTTTCCAAATTTGTTTCTTTTACATATAAATAATAATGATCTTATTTATTCATAAGTAATACTTATGTTGGACTTTTAATTTCTTTGTATATATATATATATGTGTTTTAAGAAATATATAGCAGGATTGTGTACAAAGATCAAAAATAAAAAGTCAAAAGCACTAGAAGAAATTAAGTTTGGCATCACAGCACGAGCATTTCACTTTGACGTCTGCCAGATTAACGTATTTCTAACCTATCATTTTATCTCTTTATCTCCATGTCCAATTTTTTGTTTCTATGTTTGGTGATTTTGGTGTCGTTTTACTTATATATATATTTTACAATTTAACTTGTAAATTCATTTTTTTGGTTGTTTTTCATTCATTATTAGTTACGTTTTTAAATTTGTTAGTAGTGTTTTCCCCGGTGAATGAAATTTTTATCGTGGTGTTTCATATTAGGTAGTTTTAAGTTTGTTTACAAACCCGAAGGAACTAAAAATGCCCGGATCACGCCGGGATTTTGTTTAATTTCCGTAAAGTAAGTATTTCAATTTTATTGTAGAACCTTTGTGGTGTGAATGTTTATTATTGTTTAATACAGAATATATCTTATTATTGAAATCATACTTCGTTTTATTTTCCTTTTTAATGTTTTTTATTTTGTGTGCCTAAAAAAAATAATTTTTTTTCTGATTTGATGTGCTAGTAAATGTGAATTACATATTTATTCACATTTCCAGTGCATCAAATCAGCAAAAAAATCATAAAAATAATAAATAAAGTGGATCTACATAAATTTACTGGTTGCTTATAAAGAAAAGGCTATTATTAAAACAATGTATACTAGCGCCATCGGCCTTATCTTCCAGTCCAATCGCCCAGTCAATTCTTGGTGAAAAGCAAAAGCATTGAGTTAACCGTCTCATTGGTTGTCTCTGATAATATGGTTATTTAAATGAGTTTTGTGTACTCTTTAATATTTTTTTTATTTTAGTCATTTATTTTCATAAACTGTTTACCTTAGGCAAGAAAAGTATTTATGCGGGTTACAAAGCTAGTAGTATAAAAAAATGAATACGTCATTTATAGATTTAATTACTAAGCGAGCCAGACACTAGGATTAAGAGCGTATGTTTGCTCAACAGACCTTAATAAAGTACAGATGTGCTCGGTTTTCGAGTTACGAGCATTAAGGATTATCCTAGCATATCAAAGAACAATTTGCTTTATGCCTTCATTGTTCTCCATCATATAATATACAAAGGACTAAAATAGAATATTACCTTCGTATATATCTTCCTCTTTGATCCATAACGGGAATAATAATTGATTTCATTTTACATTCAAATTTATATTGTCCATTTTTAGTTTTATAACAATAAAAGTTTCTAAAGGGATAAATGTGTTTGAGCTGGTAAACGTAATATTATAAAAATGGGTTTTATATTTATTTTTTATACATTGCGATCCATATAAATGAAATACATTCAGTATTTCGTAATTAGGTAATTTAAGTAGTCCATGTTTTTACCTTGTCAATTACTTTGTAACGTTATACTTGTTATTTTATCTATTTGTTGTAGTGTTTTAAGCTCAATTGATTTTGGGGGTGGGCAGGTTGTTAAATAACCCGAATTATCTTGAAAAAGAAGTTG
Organism: Psylliodes chrysocephalus; assembly: GCA_927349885.1. Taxonomy (NCBI): domain Eukaryota; kingdom Metazoa; phylum Arthropoda; class Insecta; order Coleoptera; family Chrysomelidae; genus Psylliodes; species Psylliodes chrysocephalus. The sequence continues at coordinate 37,704,014 of OV651817.1, forward strand.
GGCTCCACTATATTTAAAACTTACTGTACTTGACTATAGATTAGTAATAAAAATATAAAAAACACTAACCATTAAGATATTATATTAAGACAAAGTTTTAGATAAGGTAGAAACAAATTCTAATTCACAGAGATTTACTGAATTTTAGATGATTTATTAAAATAAATGACTTATCTGTTGTAACAGGAGGTAGTTAGATTAGGAGCACGGTATACTAGGCCTTCTTTAAAGGGATTCTTATTCTTAGTTCTGGACTTGAAAGATCTTCTATAGGTAAACCAAACCTCAGTCTTCGGATGGCACCAAACTCTTAGGTATAAATCTTCATAAACTTAAATCTCTAAAAACTGGTTTAGATATAGGTAAATCAACATATGCTTGTTTAAAAATATTTTGATTAAAATGAAAAAATTGATTTTAACTTTAAATCTGCACTATTATACCATACAAATGTCACAATCAGGGAAAGACAAGATAAAGGTAAATAAAGGTATGTAAGGTAATGAAAGGTAAACTAGGAAGAATGATCATTTTTGCATATATGATAACTAAGTAAAGGTGAACCATTTCAAATCAAAGGTTACTCTTGATATTCAAAAAATATAGTACATTATGTACTAAAGGTAAAAATAATATTATTAAACGATAAAAAACACATTTACTTAACTAGTAAATAAAGATATATATTAATATTATGGAAGATAAATTATAAAAATCAAGATAAACAATGTACAAACTTTAGTGAATATGGTGAATGATGTCAATTTCTCAGTGTAAATCAGCAAAGGTACATACAAAGTAATAAAGTTAGGTAAAAAATATAGTAATGCAAGTTCTCTGTTAACCCAAAGTTAACCCAAATATGAAATTTTGCAATACTCAACTAAATTATTTTCAATATAAAGTGAATACAGAGATATCATATGATATTGCTAAAAGCATAAATTCTCAAATTATAATTAAAAAAAGAATAAAGATATACAAACCTTTACTACTTGTATTAAAATATAATTCAAAGTTGGTTCGGAATCAATTAGTTTTGCAATAGTGAGATACTTAACCATATAAAGGAAAAACATAAAATGCTAGATAATATAGTTCAAAGTCAACTTAGGTATTTTAAGATTGAATTTAAGGAAAAGGTAAACAAATTAAAATATTACTCAAGCTTAATAACAATATAGATTTACTACCAATCAAGAGAAGAAAAAAATTCTAATAAATGTTTCAGTTAAATAGTCATAATAAAGAATTAATTATAAAGTGAAGAAATTCAAAATATAAAGAAAATGTAGAATTTAATTTACTAAATTTAATAAAAAGTAGGTAAAGAGTGTAAAGACATTGAATATATCACTTGCACTAAGATTCGAATAGCAAGAAAAAAAATATAAATATATTTTTATACACTCTCCTAATATGGTAAATGCAAACTGACGTCTCAGATTCAAAAACTTGTACAGAATAATATTATTAACATATAGATACCGTGTTAAGCAAGCAAACGAAAAGAAAAAAAAAAACAAGAAAAGAGAAATATAAAGAGAAAATTATGTAGAAATTTTTTAATAAAAAGAAATACTATTAGTAACTGAATACATATTGTAAGGTGTTTTCTTGCCTCTAAGAAAATATTACCCTTACTAGTGACACCCTATGACTCGGAAGTACTCGAGCGCCAGTTTTATTAATGTGGTTTGCTCCACAACACAGGTAGCTTCTAGTGGAGATGACGGAAAAACTCCAGGGGTCTCGTTGATGTAAGACTATACACATAAGAGGGTAACAATAACGGGCTTTAATCGTTATTGTTACGTTTAAAGAATTGTCGAAGCTGAAAGAGAAAAAGGGAAAGGTCGACACAATTATAAGCCAAATTTTTTTGAAAATTAATACATCTATTGCTTACGAAAGCTAATAACAATAATAAAAAATTAAAATATTTCAAAGCCCACCCCCTTATGAGTCGTTATAACCCTGAACAAAAAAATAACAAAAATAAGCGGTTGCGGACGATGGCTTGACAGGTCGGAGCTCAATCAGACGTGATTTAGATAAATATACAGATAAAAGCAAATAACACGGAGTTCTGAATTAAATCGGATTACGGTAGCATTTACTTATGAACAGGGAATATATACGGAAATAGAATTCAATATTAACAATTATGAAAAATAAAATTAATCGGTACCAGGTAACTAGTTTAACTTCCCATCTAATATCCCACCCTTTTGGAATTAAATCAAAGTAAAAGAAAAAAAATGTAACCACGGATAATATCTAATTCCTAGCAGTGTAACGACACAATCACGCATACAGAACACTATCTAGACATCAGATACTATTTATTTTTCTGTATGGAAACCAAATAAACGTGTTTTCGGTCGTGACCCCCTTTTAAAAAAAAAAAAAAAAATAAAAAAAAATCCACGGATAATGTCTAATCACTAGTAGTGTAGCGACACAATCACGCATACAAAACAGTAGTTAGTTTTCAGAAAATATTTTCTTTTCTTTTAAACTTTAATCGAAAAAAAAAATTAAAGGAAAATAAAACTAAATTTTATCACGGATAATACCTAATCACTAGCAGTGTAGCGACACAATCACGCATACAAAACACTGGCTAGGTATCAGATAGTATTTACTGTTAGATACGGAAAATAAAAAAAATGTGTTTTCGGTCGTGACCCCTTTTTAATAAAATAAAAAATAAAAATAAAAAAAAAATCCACGGATAATGTCTAATCACTAGTAGTGTAGCGACACAATCACGCATACAAAACACTAGTTAGTTTTCAGACATTATTTTTTTAATCATTAAATCAATTACGAGTACCACCCTGTATTTATTTTAAAGGAAAGAAAATTGAAATAAAAGAACCAACTACTGTAAAAAAAAATTAACCTAGACCTGGCAGCAATTAAATCGTTAAATCTATTTATCTTATTAAATAATTTAATCGTATCCAAAATCGGAAAATAAAATAAAAAAAATAATTCAGTCGAGAAATGAAAATAAATATTTCTAAAAATGTAAAGATATTTAACAGAGCAAAATGCTTTAATATTAATTATTTCGGTATTTCAAATTCAATAGAAAATAAAGCCGGTATAAATCGGAATGTGTCTTTTATTTACTTCCAAAAATAACGCGATAAGAAATCAGTTTTTTTACCTGTACTCGGAGAACGGGTTTTGTTTAATCGGAGGCGGCTGGTACTGCTCAGGATTGCTACTTACTAACTCAAGCGTCGGCGAAAAGATAATCAGATCTGGCCGGTGCAGCTTGTTTTACAGGTGATTTTCGCTACTCGTCGTGCAAACTCGATTATAATTAATTAAGATTGAGGTGGGGAAATGCAGGCGATCGTCCGCTGACTTATAAAAAATTTTGATGGGAAGATTAAATATATAGTAAACGTTTGAAAACTCGAATTTTTAACGTTAAAGCTAAATGATGAATACGAAAAATAAAATAAAAAATAATAATTCGGTTTTCCGACGGATCCTATATTTCTTAAATAAATAAAAAAAAAAGTAACTTCGTTACATCATTAATAAAAATTAAGGTAGCTATTACAGAGAGTATTGCTTGACAAAATAAGCAGTAGCAGACAGTTAAAAGTTAGAAGGTAATGTCTTGTCTGACTCATAAATGTTCCAATAGCGTTAAAGGAAATAATTGACTACAGGCGGTATTACTTGGTCGAGTAGGTAATAGGAGAATAATAAAAAGGCAGATACTAATTTGTATTATTCTGGCCTGACATTAAATATTCCAAGTTGTAAAAGGAAACAATTGACTACAGGCTGTATTACTTGGTCGTGTAGGTAATAGCAGAATAAAATGCTAGTTATAATATTCCGGCCTTATTAAAAGGAACGGTATGGAAATCAAGACAATTGCAGACTAGATTATTTACTGTTAGGGATATCATTATTAATGCTGGGTATGACTTCATTATAATCATCTTCAGATAAATGTAAAAAGCAATAAATTTAATTGGTTAAAGGCACAAAGAAAGTTTTATCACCCACAAAAAATTTTACTGGATTGGCACAAAAATCAACTTTAGGTAAAAATCCATAAACTATACACTTTTATCAGTATATAATGAATATAAAGATATATCACTAGCAAAATATGTATAAATATGTGTAAATAAACGTGCAGATATGTAAAAATATGTATAAATAAACACCGAACCTAGTACACAATTCAGATACTATATAAAACTTGACGATACGATACACAGATTTATAGAAAAGGTTAAAATGATTAAGAAAGTATTAGTAAAAATATAGAAGACATGTAGTTAGTATCGTTAACCTCTGTGAAATACCTATGTGAATTAGAACGATAAGTTATAAGGAATCTATTTCAAAGTAACGAGCTATTTAACCCAGTAGTTGAAGCCCCATTTTTGTAACGTGATACTTGTTATTTTATCTATTTGTTATAGTGTTTTAAGCTCAATTGATTTTGGGAGTGGGTCAGGTTGTTAAATAACTCGAATTACCTTGAAAAAGAAGTTGGGCACCACTATATTTAAAACTTACTGTACTTGTCTATAGATTAGTGATAAAAAAACACTAACCATTAGGATATAAAAAAAGTTTTATATAAGGTAGTAACAAATTCTAATTTACAGAGATTTACTGAATTTAAATTTAGATGATGTATTTAGATAAATAACTTATATGTTGTAACAGGAGGTAGTTAGATTAGGAGCATGGTATACTAGGCCTTCTTCAAAGGGATTCTTATTCTTAGTTCTAGACTTGAACGATCTTCTATAGGTGAACCAAACCTCAGTCTTCGGATGGCACCAAACTGTTAGGTATAAATCATCATAAACTTAAATCTCTATAAACTGGTTTAGATATAACTTGAAATAAACCTCTTGATAAAACTCGAAATAAACTTCCTAATTTAACTCGAAATAAACTTAAATCTCAATAAACTGGGTTAGATATAATTCAAAATAAACCGTCTAGATATAGCCAAGCTTACAAAATCAGACGACCAATAAGAATATTAAAAGACAATTAGTACATCGGATGTCCAAGATAATTTAAAATTTAAATCAACTTGATTCGTTGACAGATACAAATCAAATAAATTAGAAACTTTTGACACAAGGCATAAACGACAAATGACATTTGAGTAGAGATGATTGTGTCAAAATAACGAAAACGGTTCCAACCGTTACAACTTTTCCTAATACAATTCATATTTTTGTATATTAGCTACAACAAAATTTAAAGCAGGACCTCACATTGACGATCTTCAAGTACACGATGAAACAGATGAGTCGTAAACTCTTCTCGAACTTTTTTTAACTTCCAGATGTATTTGTGCTATTTTAATTTGGTATGTTTTCTAAGTTGGTGGTCTATTTTAATAAAAGAAGCGTGTGAAACCACGCCACAATAATGTTTCAAAAGACAACTAGCATACAGAGAAGTAGATAGCACCACATCCAGATGGATGGCTCAGCTGCTATCTACGAGAACTGCAGATACACAGATAGGACAGGACACCATCTCTATCTGCACAAGTAGAGGATATCCACAGGAGTTCTGTCCTCACTTACTATGGTATAGCCCAACTGTAGACGAACTTCTATACAGATTGACTGACCTCAGCATACCGTGTCAAGGTTATGCCGAAGATAGCCATATTTGCTAGAGGCAGCAGTTACACAATATAAGGAAAGATTGAAAAAGAATTAAGTAGTAGAAGAACCCATAATTGAAACAATCTCTTGGGGTTAAGATATTCTAAGATACCTGTGGGTGAATATAACCAGAAATGTTAGGAAGCCTGTATCAACCTGAGCAAGAAGAGGCTACAGACTGTAACAAGGATCCTTACCAAACATTGCTAACTCAAGGGACATTTTAGTTAACTGACAGTAGAAGATAGTGAGTGCATATTTTGTGAAAAGGAGGATAATACCTCTATTTACATTCTGACTGATTGTATAGCACTCCATCATTCTAATGGACTATACATAGGAGCATTCCAAATTGAAGAAGTTCGTCTCCCCAACTTGAAGCCACTCCAAATCTTACACTTTCCTGACAAGATAGAATTGGGAGTATCGTTACAGGAATGGAAAGTTTCTTCTAGATGCATTATCGACAGAAGGGGACACTATAGATTTTTTAGGTCACAGTGCATTAGTATCTCGTACCCAACATTACAAAACATATTCGTATGCATTCATCCATATTTTTGAGCCTATTTTGCTTTAATAAACATTTTAAATTTCCTCGTAAAAATCAATCATGACGAGTTATACCTCTTGACCTAGGTAGCATTTCGATTTTTCCATTTCGCTTACTCCACCTATCTGGAAAGACATTGTTCAAATAGTTTCTAGCCAAGACAACTTAGTGTGGGGCGCGCCATCTTGCTGCAGACACAAAATTGTTTGAAAAGAATTGAATTAGTTTTGTTGGCAATACATTTTGCAGCAATAAATTCTTGAATCCATGTCTATATATTTTATTTTTCTGGGTATTAAGTATGATACTTATTTTATCCTTTTGAACCAAGGACTTAGATTTAATACAACAGCACTGCAAATCTACCGTCAGCAGCATAAAATAGTGAGTAAGGATTTGTTTAAATTAAGTTAAAAAAAATTAAATTGACATTATGTAAATTAAAATAAAATACAAGAAAAACAAATAAAGTATCTAAACCATGGGTAAGCGTCACTGAATTTTGAGAATTATTTTATTATTATTTTACTTGTTCTAATAAATTGTAAAATAACAAAAACATCATGGGAGAAATTGTGGTAAGGTCCTAGTTATTGTTATCTAGTTATTGTTGATCTTAGAGATGAATAAGAAATGTGATGTACTGATGTCAAATGTTAATTTTAAACGTCAAAAGTAGAAATGTACTATGTAGAAGTAAAAAAAAACCCTATTAATTGTTTTATAACATTTTAAAAATTAAAAAAAGAAATGTGTGTATCTGTAAAGTTTATTAGTAATTAGCGCCTTTAGTTGGGCTATTAAAACATCATAAGGATATAATAAATGTAAAGAAGAACAATGGAATAATTGATAAAAATGTGTCCTTTTCTTAAAAATATCATGTCCCGATGATATCTGAACAGCCGCAATCTCTTGGCGAAAACTAATAAGATTTACACACTTTTCTACCTTCCTTTCATTCTTTTTTTATCTATCAGTGTCTACACACTTATAACCTTTAATTTATTTTGTAAATGATTAAAGTAAAGTGGTAAAAGTTAATGAACACAATAACAATTTCCCCTGCATATTTATAATATAAAGTTTTTTACAACCCCTATGCATATAGGCAGTGGCAGCTCGTGGGGTGGTTCACAGTGACAGAATATAAGTATCAGTTCAGATGTATAAAAAAACTTTCAGTGTTTTAGAAAGTTTATGATATACCTTTCTATAACACTGACAGCTTTTTACCTATATCTGTACCGGGATCTATATTCTGCTACTGTGAACCCCCAAAATTTTGGTCACAAGCTGCCCCCGCATATAGATTATTAAGATTTATTTAAATAATATTTTTGAATCTACCCTTTTCCTTATTATAAATACTGTTTGTCTTGTAAAAACAACATTTTATTGCAAATCGAGAGATCCTTCCATGTGAGATTGTTTAGGATTGGTAACGAAATAGTCATTTATCTTTAGAATGGGGTTATTAATATTTATCTAAAATATCTCAGTTATCATTTAATACCTACTCTTCTGTAAACATACCATCAAAATGTCAAATTACATAACACTTATTTTTTTAAGATCCATTTGAACAATACTTTCAATTTTGTAGAAAAGAATACACACTATTTTCGTTATTTAATTATTGTTGTCTCGTATACTATAAAAATGATGAAAAATAGCAATGTCCTCACTTTGTTTTGATGAATTATGGGTTGCTATTATTATAGGTGTATGGTAGTATTTTTTTTATCATTCTTTTCACTTTTTATTTCGTTTGTTACACATAGTATGATTAGTAGACATTAATAAATTATTATTATAAAAAAAAAAATGGATACAGATGTAATTTTACTTGACAGTTCTCCGTCATCATTTGTTATTTATAGTACTTAATTTTTTAGTGACCTCCGGTAAAATTTTTAGTGCTATGCACTATTAGGTGCCATATTTTAAATGGAGTTGAAACACCTTTAAAATGTAGTTTATCGTGACCTAAATTTATTGCTTATATATTTTTTAACGAATATTTTTAAGGAGGTCCTTTCGCCACACCTCTCGCCTCAAATGTTAAAAAAAAAGTTATTAGATTATGACTAAAATTAATTTTTTTCTAATAGCTGAAGTCCTTATTTATCTAATACTGAACTTTTAACTATACCTTACCTTGCAAATTTTTGAGAATTTTTTTTTTTAAATGTGAGTATTTGTACAGTGCCTCACGAGAAAGTAAGTCCTCAACAACAATTCTCGAATTATACTATTATTTATTGATTATATGAAGTAGAAAAAAACTAAAAATAAGGTTTCTGAAATATTTAGATTTTGTTTTATACAATAAAATATATATAGTAAACCGTGGAACTTATTGAGAAATTAATATTAAAAAATCACAAAAAAATTTCAAGTAACCTAGTTGAAAATTATCCTAATAATTATCTTTACAATATTCACCAATTGAAAAAATATTGTTAATTCATCACTATTTCTCTTTTGATTAAAGAATAATTAAATTATTTCTCAAGTTCATCAAATAAATTGAGAAAACATTGTGATATTACTTTCACATTTCTTTTTCTACTAAATTAAATTAAAATTAGATATGAGATTTACTTCACAAAATATCTTGATCTTCAAGTATATATTTAAGTAGTATTATCAATTATTCCATTGTTCTTGTTTACATTTATAATATCCCGATGATGTCTTTACAGCCCAACCAAAATCGAATAATACGAATAAAATTTACAGATATACACACATATAAAAAATTGAAGATACCTTCATTAGTTTCTTTTTTTATTTTTAAAATATTATAAAACAATTAATAGTGTTTTTATTATTTCTACGTCGTCCATAATGCGCTTCTGCTTTTGACGTATAAAATTAAAATTTGACGTCAGTACATCACATTTATCACTCATCTCTAAGATCATGGAGACTACACAAGGAACACGCACTCAAGTGTGGCATTTGCCAGAGTATGTCCGCGCTTTATCGTATAAATAAAGCTTTCTTTTTTCACCACTAGGCATCGCTAATTTTTCTTTTGTACCGGTGTGAATATAGAGGAATAAACAAATGTGAAGTTAGCGTGAAAATAAAGTAACCGATTATTTAATTAACGTAAACACGTGTCAAATGTTTTTAAATTAAATAAATATAATTAGAGTTATAATTAATTAATTAATTAATAATTAATTAGAATTATTTATTTTATTTCAACTACCGCCTCATTTTCTTATGCCATTTTGGTACTTATGGAACACTAGCGCCCTCTTAAAATACTCTGTTTAACACAGTACGCTTGTTATACATACACGGAAAAAATGTGACTAGAAAATTTTACTACAATGTTGTAGTAGTAGACTTGTAGAAAAATACTTAACAATTTGTAGAAAATTTTACTACAATTTATAGTTAAAAACTATTAATTATTGTAGCAATTGAATTGTCGAATAAAATGCTACAACAATAGGAAAGAAGTCCACAATGTTTAGTATATTTTACTATTGTTTGTAGAAGTAGAAATTTATTACAATTATCGTAATTACTACTACTAACTTCTGTAAAAATTTGTACAAATATTAATAATTATCTCTACAAAAAATAGTAATTTTCTCTACAAAAAATAGTAATACTTTACATCCCTTCTTCAAAAATATTCTATAATATTGTAGAAATTCTAAGTCATGTGAACAAAACAGAATTCTGCTATTGGCCAACGTTTTCTGATGTCGATCATAAACGGCCAGACAGCAGTAGCCGTTCGCCATGTTCACATAACAAAGCATGGTACATATACGAGTACCTATAACACATTATTATATTATAAGCACCGATGCGTTTGAGAAAATTTTAATAATAAATTCTATTGGTGGTAAGTACATTTATTATTGTTTCTGAATAATTTACCTTTAGATAACTAATTTAAATAACCTTAAAAAAATAGTTGTGGCCAACGAATCGAATGTTGTGCCCAACGATCGAATTTTGTGCCAAGTTCAATGATGTTTTTTGTCTTAATTGTGACATACCTACTTTCTCATTTTTGTTAATTATCTGACTTGGTCATTTAATATCCAAATCAGTGTAAAGGTGATAAATATCCCCGTTTTAAGGGTATGAACAATTCAATTGGTATTAATTTTTATTTCATATTTTTCAGGTGCAGAAAAGCCAACTGAGACTGAGGGCGCTATTATTATTGTTATTTATTACATAATGTTATTAAGAATTTGTATCTTTTATATTAAAACAATAAATTGAATATTTTATTAAGGAACATTTTTTTCTAGGTTATAATTATAATAATTGTGGAATACTACTACAAATTTTATTAAAAATTACTACAATTTGTATGAATTTTTACTATTTATTGTGTAAAATTTTCGTATTTATTTTCATAAAACGCAATACATTTTTAATATAAATTCATACAATGAATAGCAAAAATTATAACAATTTGTAGAACAATTCTTATGATGCATTTGGATCTTTTTACTAAATATTGTAGATAATAACTCTACAATACATTCTCCACAAATATTTGGAAATTTTTACTACAAATTGTCCCTGTCCCTATATGTACTATTTATTGTAGAGAAAAAATCTACAATTGTAGAAATTTGTTCTACAATTTTTTTTCCGTATAGAGTGCGTGCTCCTTGTGTAGTCTCCATGTCTAAGATCATCAATAACTGAAAAACAATAACCAGACCTTAATAAATTTTCTCCCCATGCTTTTTTATTTGACAATTTATTAGAAAAAGTCAAATAATAATTAATTAGCTATTTAATTAAAATAATAATTATTTGTGTATTTTTAACTACCTTGCTCGTCCAGGTCCAAAAATGAATCAGATAAATGAAACCATCGATGAAACATTTATTATATATTAATCTGTCAAACGATTGAACAATCACCTAAATAACCAAATCTTGATTTAGAACACAAAACAGTTTATGCTGGGTCTGTTTCTTTAATGGTTAAAAGGGTACATCATTTAACTAACGCTTTTTGGTTGTTGATTCTCAAATTGAGCGATCTATCATTTCAAAAAAAGGAATTACTTTTTAGTGGGTCTATCGGTTAAACTTATTTTGCAAATGATCATTTCTTTTGAAAATCAATCGTATATACTGAAATAAGCTTAAATTAGAGTAAGAAAAGCGGTACCATCCACAAAGCAACTTCCCTTTATATTATATTCTTTAAACTGTGCCTCTAGAGACCCTACGTCAAATTGGGGTCCCATATTTTAAAATACTTTTAAGCCCATGCTCAGATTAATCGATTAAAACAACGATAATCTTCGTCTATATCTTTATCTTTAATGATCAAAAGGGTACATCATTTACTATGGACCTTCTCCGGATTATTAAGTAAGAACTCATGCTCAGCCTATTTTAGATATATACTTTTTGTTTTTGTAATAATTGTAATGCTCGATGAACATTCGTACAATAACCTGTCAAATGATTATCTACTGACCAGATCTTGAAGTTGGATACATGTTGATGTTAAATACGAAACATTAATGCTTTATTTAGTTCTTGTATTGATAAAATGATACCTCATTTTTAACAACCTTTGGCAGATCTTTTGTTTCTAAATGGAATTTGACATATAATAATGTAATTCATTGTGAATAAGGTTTATTTATACCTATCTCTAGACCATATTATTTAATTAAATAGTAATATTTAAAAGTATTTAAAAGTTTTGAGTACTCAAATGAATATTTACTAACTGGTTGTAAATAAAAGAAACGAAATGTGTTCTTACAGCCAAAACAATGAAATAAAATATACATTGCAAACAAAGGATAATAAAAAAAACAAAACTAATAATCCTCATACATCTGACAGCGGCATATAGCAAAAAAGGCCCCAGTCCAAAGGCGGATTTGGGAAGATTTCTCGGAGGGGTTTAAGAAATTTTATTCGTAACTTTTATCTTGTTTTTTTACTTTCTCGTAAAATATCTAGATTATGTTTAATGAATTCCAGATTTTTACTGGATAGAGCCAGCAAGGGGGGGGAGAGTAATTATCCTATTATTTTATGTATCTGCGCTAGCGACACACTCGAATCATGTCAACTTGCAAATCAGATTGGGGCAGAGCAGTACCTGTTGAGGGATCCTTCTTTTGGGAACATAATAAAATGACAGGAAATTTCTGCTTTGTAGGGCGAAGAAGAACCAAAGGGAATATAGAAGAAATTATAAAAATCAAGACAAAACTCCCTTCTTCAACAGCTGACCATCTGGTGAATAATTACCTTACAGCTGATGCGGCTTTGATAATCCACAGAAAGCTCTATATAATTAAAATATGAATATTTTGCCAAACGAGAAAAGGGAAGAGTGGCAAAAGAAAAGACATCTCGTTTAAGGATTTTTCTTTTCTACCAGGATCCAACAACACTTGGTAGAAAATCTCCAGTGTCATAAGCTCGATGAATTTCGGTGGAAGACCCAATTTAGCTTTGATAGCAATTTCAGAAACTTGGGCCTCTTGGACAATAAACATAAAACTAAATGGTGATTTAATACTTTTATACGAAGCTAAATGGAAAGGCCATATTCTTCAAAAATCAAACTGAAAAGTGAAAAAAAGAACAAGATAATCGAAAAAGTACCAAGTGAGAGTTCTATCATAGAACACAAAAATTAATAACCGAAAAACATTGCCAATCTGTTAAGACTAAAAAGAAGTACTGTTAAGCCAGTTTCATATTGTGAAACATAGGAATTAGAAGAAACCAATCATTATGCAAAATAAAAGAAATGGGATTATATATAAAATATACATTAATTTATTATTATGGTTATTTACAAAATTTACACACATATTAAACAAACGTAGTTATCTGACTGATTTCGACTGAATAATATGATCATCTAGTACTTGAGTTTTATTTTTTCGAGTCTAAGTACCTGTTTTATGAAATATTATTCCGCAACAAATAAAAATGTTGCAACTCCTGTATCCAATGTGGATTACTACAACTTTGTTGAGGAGAATATCCATTTCGTATATATAGCTTGTAACAAACATTATTACTCATTGTCGTACAATAGACCCTTTTCAAATATTTTGACGGTTTACAAACCTCAATTACTTAAAAATTTTAATGTATTTGTTTAGATAATTTGAATACTTCTCAAATGATGAATCACATTTTAGTAAATTTAAAGATGCTTTGTGAATACGGCTATTACTATAACAGAATCTAATTTGAATAAAATGAAATCCGAAAAAATGACAACCAAGCAACTTTTGAACTAATTCTATATGTATCGAGAAAGTAAGTTGGAAAAGAAATCCAGAAACACGTTTCACCTTTAGAAAGTAATTTTTTCGTTATCAAGAACGGAAAAGCGCAGTAATATTTCATCTTTAGCCGAACAATTCTTTTTCGAATCTCTTTGTTTTGGATCTGATTCGCACACAGCACGTGATCGAGCAACGGCTGCGGAAGTCTGGAGGAGATTCACGTGGTAGTGACAGCAACGTTTATTTCGTTTCTATTATGGATTGAAAATTAAAATATGTATATTATGTTACAGTACCGAGAAAAGCGATAATACCACCTACGGGAATATTTTTTAATGTAGTAAATTTATTTCTCGATTTTGATGCAAAAATGTCATATTAGGGGCGTTTGATTTGAAACTCGATCGAGCGAGCATCGAGGAGACCGAGAAGTGATGACGTCACAATAGAGCATTGAATCAAATCAAATAAAACAGAGTTAAAAAACATAACCTCGCTTTTTTGTGATTCTTGTTTCTGGTTTGTGTGTCACAATAATGAGCAAAAAGTAAAGAAAATGGAAAAACTTTTAATAATAAGGGGTAATGGCCCTGAAATGCAGCATATACCACAAATGCCCGCTTCGCTCTCATACTCCATGACTGTGATTACTTGTGATTAGATCTGGACAGAGAAAATGTATTTTCCAAACACACATTTTGTGTTTTTTATGTCGAATAATTTTAGCTATAAGACAAAAGCGGCTAAGTAATTTGTTGACTTCTTGTCTGGTCTTTAATTTTGTTCTCGCTCCAAAGCAAAACAAACACTTTAGGGATCTCTCGGAGTGTCAATTCAAACACGTTTGCAGCGCTCGGAGATCTCCGATGATCAAATCAAACGCACCAATTCTTGCACGCAAAATCGTTGAAGAATGAAGCTTATTAAACGATTTTTGGTGACATTTTTTGTGACATTTCAGTTGACATTCACTAATAACTGCCAGTGGAAAGGGCTCGTAAATCTAAGGTCCGTATTCATAAACAGAACTTGCCTGAGTCGGACTTGGGTAAGTCGTCCTTGAATTAAAATCGAAGTTCGGTTACAACGTCTCTAAAGTTCTAGGTGGTTTCGGTGTTACACTGGAATTTAGAGATGGATATTAGCACATCTGTAACTGTTATGTACATTTACGAATTTGTTACTACCCATCTCTAAATTGACGCGATATAACTGAACTTCGATTTTAGTTCAAGGACGACTTACTCAAGTCCGACTCAGCTGAGTTTTGTTTATAAATACGGACCTACTTACTTGTGATACATCATTTTAAAGGGAATTTAATCCCAAATACATTGGTGTACTGAAATTGAGGATCGATCCATTGTTGTTGAAGTTTTAATGAAAACTAAGTTTTATCAAGATATTTTTATTTTTCATCACCTAAAATGTTATCATCATATGAAAGGTTCAAAATGTGAACCATTTAGTTCCATACAGATTTATAAGCGATTTTCGAAATGTTTTCGCACATTTTTAACATTTCTGGAGTCACTGCACGACACTCTACAACAATCCTCCTGCGTAGATCATCAAGAGAATTTGGCTGTGTAATATAAACTTTGGATTTCAAATGACCCAAAAAAAAAGTCTAATGGTGATAAATCAGGAGATCTAGCCGGCCATTCTATTGGTCCTCGCCTTCCAATCCATCTCCCTGTGAAATTGTCATCTAAAAATTGACGTACAGGTGCAACAAAATGTGGAGGAGCTCCATCTTGTTGAAAGGTGAGCTGACCTTTAAATAGACCATCATCGTTTTCAAGTAATTCAGTAATTCTAGGGTTCACAGTTGTATCGAGAAGATTAAGATACTTTTGTCTATTGAGGTTACCATCAATAAAATATGGACCTACAATATGATCTCCCAGAATACCAGCCCAAATATTCAATTTCTGGGGAATTTGTAAATGAGTTTCCCTGTACCAATGGGTATTTACGTCACTCTAGTATCTGCAGTTGTGCCTGTTCACATGCCCATTTAAATAAAAAGAAGATTCGTCAGAAAAGCACACATTGTAGAGGTAATTATTATCACCAATCAATAATTGACTCATGATTTCACAAAACTCTGTACGTCTGTCAGGATCATCTTCATTTAATTCTTGTATATTTTGCATTTTATAAGGATGGAATTTTGCTTCTTTTAGAATTCAATGTACGCTGCTTTTAGAAACTCCAGAAATAGTCTCAAGTTGTCTTAAAGATTGAATGTTGTGCATCACTGCATGTCCTACAACTGCAACAGCGACCCCTTCATTTCTCATAGGCTTCTCTCGTTCATGTTTTTTATTCAGCACTGATCCCGACTCCAGGAACTTATTCATCAATTGAATCACGTACTGATATGATGTGTTTTTTTTTTTTGATGAATTTCATTGAAACTTCGAGCCGTAGCTCTAGCACATCGTCCATTTTCAAAATACGCAGCTACAATGGATATCCTCTCTTGTATAGTACAAACTATTTTCGACAGTTTTCAAATTGTTGAATGAAGTGAATCGAATACATCAATATACCAAGGCTTCAACAAAGATATGCGTATACAAAAACACATGGCGATATTTTTTTTTTTTTTTTTATAAAAACTTCTGTCTTACCTTTTAATCTATTATTTCTGAAAGCATATTAATTTTCAATACAGTGGCGTTCCCACAGTGAATCTACTTACGATGATAACATTTTAGGTGATGAAAAATAAAAATATCTTGATAAAACTTAGTTTTCATTAAAACTTCAATAACACTTGATCGATCCTCAATTTCAGTACACGAATGTATTTGGGATTAAATTCCCTTTAAAATGATGCATCACAAGTAAGTAGTCCAATTGAAAATTTTGAAGTAGGGGGTGCTGGGGATGAGGGGGTTGACAACACAATGATGATGTATTTGCTGAAAGTGTTCCACTTTGAAATAAAAATCGACGGGTCTGAGCAATTTTCAATTTTTTTCACGAGTTCGGAGATTAGGGGGGTGACAAGTTTTAGCTGGGACACCCTGTATAATTATACACAGAGAGAAATTCATGCTCATTTTGAGCCAAGCAAGCCACAATCTTAATTTAAGAAATTTTTAAGCACACATGCTAAAAAATCGTCTCTTAATGATTGATTAAATCGAGCGTCAAAATTGTTCAATTAAGTATGTATATTCTTATTTCTAATAGTAAAAAAAAATCGTTCATGTTTGATTTTAGTATTAAAATACATAATTCAAGATTTTTTAATTGTAAATACAATTTATGCTACTAAACAGTAATTTAATGTCGGAATAACATTCTTCTTTAATCTGATTCTAAAGTCACTTTTGTCTAAAAATTCGTCCAAAAAATGAATCGAACACAACATAATATTTGGTTTTACCTAAAAATGGTATTTTCCCACAAATTTACATAAAATTTTGAAATATTGTGTCGTTTGGAAATCGTAATACCAAATTATGAAAAAATACTAAGTACAGTCCTTAAACTTACTAGTGAAACCTTAAATTAGACCTTTTCCTCCGTTTCTTTATTTTATATATTTTATAATTAGTTTTAGTACACTTGGTTATGATTTTTAGGCAAAATAATAAATAAAAAAGACTAACTAGGACAGAATTAACGCTGAAATATTTAAATTTTAAAATAGTTTTGACAACTCTTTGACAACTAAAGCATTGCTTCAAATGGAGGGGAAAGAGGTATTGCTTTTTTTCTTGACACGTCATCTTCATATTATTCAACCTCATTGGCTACTACGCTTCTAATCTCTCCTGTCCTATGCATTTAAAGCCCTTTACGATTCTCGGAGCGTTGACATTTTTCAGTTGGTAATTAAATATTTTTTAATGAAAATGAAATTTAGTGACGAGGACACTTGAAATTTTAATAACATGTATCAGATCCGAAAACTTTTGTAAGACAATGGGTATAGAAATAAGAACAAAAGACATGATGTGCTGACAGAAATTGGAGTTTCATTTGGTATCGACAATATAAAAGTGAATCGTAAAATTAAAAATTAACAATCGTTTGCTTTGATATTTTCAAAGTTTACATTAACGAACGGTAGGAATCTTCGCAAGCAAAAATACGAAATGTATCCGCAAGGCGTTTAGTAACAGAGAGATATCTTCTCAAAATAGAGTGTCTTTTTTAGAAATTTTATGTCCTAATTAGTAAACTTTTGAATAACTTCATTCTCAAAAAGTTTTAAAACTCAACACCCTTCGTATACTCCAAATTTAAGTCGTTAATTTCATCAAGTAGAAGGTCTTGAGTGACTACGAGAGACAAAATATATATAAAAAAAAAAAAAAAAATGAAACTAACCATAATTAAATTAGACCTAATTTTACTATGAAAGAAAATATCTTTAGCCCTATTTTTGTTAATTTTTATTAAATCAACAAAATATTAGACGCAATTCGAAATATGTTAGTAAAAGTTCTTGAAGATGATGCAGATATGAAAATTGCTCTTTATTAATACTGTGGATTTTATAAATATTATAGAGTTGTTTTACATAAAATATATTATTGCTTTAAAAAACACTGTGTTTCCGTTAGTCTCTTACAGAGGTAGGTACGTTAAACCCTAATGTCGAAAGTGGAACCCTAAGGGCCTAAGGGCTACGAAGTAAAGCTTAAAGACAATATAGTGCTTACACTATTGAGACCCTTTGTTACATAATAATTATTGGTTACCCCCTGGGACCCAGCTAGTCACATTTCTGTTATTAAACCCCAATAATAGCACACATAATATTTGTGACATTTATTTAAAGAGCACCTATTTTATATATTGCGATATTATTTTGTATTGTTAATTAGAACTATTTTAATCTTGAAATTAAAATATCTAAAATATTTAACCCAATTTACAATAAAATAAAAATTTTGTTCAGTAGTCGATAGACCTTTTATTTATATCACTATAAATTGTTATGATAAGTATTAGCGTATTTATATGGTTACAATAAAAAATATTGTTTTTGATGTAGATTTAGTGACTAACACAAAATTTGTTGTACTGCATGTCCGCACAAAAACTTTATTTCCTGTAAAATTTAAGTTAGAATCTTGAATTTTGGGGAAATGAGATAGTGAATAGTAAAACTTAATTTTTAATAGTTTTTGTTTCACGTCCTTTCCCTCTTTGCCTCAAACTACCCTCATGTCAAAATTATCAGTATTGCCTTGTATATTATAAAGTAATAATCAAGCACCACTTTTCTGAGTATATCCTTATTAAATAAGATACAAATTTGATTAATGTTTAAAATATTTAATTTAAAATTATTATAATATATTTTCATTACGAACAATCAAGCTACGAGTATCTATGGATGAAAGGTGTTTAAAGCTAATCCCCCTATGCAATGTCTCATACTCCAAAAATTCAAGATTTCAACTTAAATTTTACCAGAAATAGAGCCACTAGAAGTTTTGGCGCAAACAACCGGTAAACCTAGTTATTCTTTTATAGAATATTTCTACTGTATTTAAATTATAAACAACAACCTTTATTAATTATTAGTAATCTGTATTTTGTTATCATAAAAAATTGGAATAATTATTAATTACGGGATTTTTATTTAAACGGAATAACTTTTTCCTACGACCACTTAGGAAAGTGAGACCTATCGCACTAGTTAGTCTTATTGAAACTGCTCTATAACACACGCGTGTGGATAAAATTACTTTCCACACGTGTGTGAATATGAATCTACTTTCGGTATGAGCTGACAAATAAGTCAGACGTCTTATTTCAATTTTATGTAATGTCCATTTTATTAGTAATCGATTTGATTTTTAAATTTTTTAATATCAATTTTTAAAAATGGATCTTAGATATTTCTTTTTAACAAATTATTCAAATAAAGTAACTACCTACATTATTTTTCCTGGTTCATAAACATATCTAATTAGATAAATCAAATTACATAGCCGTGATAGCTTAAATGGTTTAGCTTTTTCAACTTGTCAATTTGTGTCCATTTAATAATGCTCGTTTAATCCCCGGTTAATTATCTTTTTTTTGTTTTTTTTTGTTTTAAAAAAATGTCAAAAATTGGAAAAATACGACTATTGTTTTTATTTATTTAAAATACATGTTATTTATCATAATATAGCCCCTAGCTATTTTAATTACTAATTGTGAGTGAAGAAGTGGGTAACCATTATTAATAAAAAAGTTTGGGTTCACGGTTGTTCAATTAGAAAATAAGTTAACCAATCAATTCTGAGACGTAGTGTCGACTGAAAAAACATAACCATCGATTGGGTTAAAAATTAAGGTCACTTACCCTTAAAAAATTACTTGTGTACTTTTATCTATAAAGAAACTAGCAGCTGTGCTATTTTAGACTTGTCTTTTAAATTATTTATACAAAATTTACTTATTGTTATAATGCTAACATATTTATTGTAAATAAAAAAATGGGTACCCTACAAAGAGTCAAAAAGTAAAATGGTCTTGTTAATTTTTCTGATGGATTAAAATTTTGTTTTTTTTATCTAAGTAGAATAATTATTATTATTTTAATTCTTCTATTTCGCATAAAAAGTGTTCCTGTAGTCATTTCTCCAAGCTTTTTGGAATGTATGAGGAACGTTCTCCTAATTGCTAATTTATTTTAGATAATTTCGGTCATTCCCAAAACGAATCGCTCTATTCCATTGTCTCGTTTAGAATATATTCCAGCTCATTAGTTAAATACTTCCCATTCCATGGAGTGTTTGAATTTTCTAATAAATTTACGAACCACAATAAATTTTCTGAACGATAACAGAACTCCACCCGCACATTAAAAGACCGATACAAGTGCAGGACCGGGTTTAAAAGATGTATCGACATTGCTATATTGCGGTTTCGATTTCTCAAGAAGCTTGGAAACAAAAATATTAAAATTTGTATATATACCGCTATTCAAAGTGAAATTATTTTTAGGGTGGTATAAATCCAAAAAGTCACTTTACCTAAGTTTTACTTAAATGCAGAAGGAAGTGATACAATCTTTATAATTTTTGAACACTTGCTATTAATAAATTAAAATTTTTGCAAACTTATTATTAAATATGAAATAAGAAATAAGTGTACAAATAAGTTCGTAAGTATTACACCTTACGTCTATTCTAAGATAAATTTTTGTCGGCGCTCTTTGCGATGCCCAGAAATGGTTCTGGTACGATAAACTCACATTCTGTTCCCTTTTAAGTAAGCGCGTCGGCTTTTTGGGCCTTCACACAGCTGCTTCCTGGAACCCAAATCGGAGTAATTTAATGTTTCGGGCTCCGAGACACTCAAGGGTATTCACATAGTACCAAACGAGTTTTAAGTCAACTTGATTGTAACTTACGGTCTTAGAGGCTGCCTGGATATCCGAAAAGATATTAATAGTTTTGTAAGCTGGGAAAAATTAGTAAACTCTTTTGTTCCAAATTATATCATTTCTACTTAGCAGAACGTGGCCAGAGAGTTACAGGTTTATTGATATGTCAACTTTTGCCTTCTTGTCAAAAACTCCCGCTCCTATTTCTTTTTCATTTTTGGAGCAGTCCGTTTGCAAAGCATAATCAGCCTGGGAGAAGGTTTTATCCCCGGAACTCCAAATGTCTCTCTCCGGGATAAGGATGCTGTATTAGTTGCTATGTGCTGTCAAGGAACTAACGAGTCGGATACCATGCGGAATGGTGGTTATTATTCTCACTTATCATTTTCTTCTTTTCCCATCGCAGTTTTTCATTTCATTGACTACTCACCTTCGAAAGTCTATAAAGATAATCGTAGTTTCCCTTTTTAGCATGGTCGTTATGGCTCCCGTTGGTATGGTCGAAATTGTGCCAGTTATGGCGAGGCACACAATTCGTTGGATTCCAGTCTGGCTGTCCGATGTTTTGTTCCTCCAGATGACGAAGCCGTACCTAACCATGGGGTTTATTACTGATTAATCCAGTAAATCAGTTGAAGACTGATCCTCCATGCTTTGCTGCATATCCTTATGAAAGCCCAGAGAGATAATCTAATTTTGTTGATTGTGTTTTCAAATTGGAGATATCTCACCTCTCCAGCAAAAGGAATGGTTTATTTTTCCAAGGTAGGTTGTCGAAGCTTGTCGAACTTTTTTTTTCTTAATAAAGGAGACCATAACAGTTTTCCGGGATTAAATAGACATCTGGTCCCTCTTGCCACATCTGTTATTGATATTTAGGGTTTGAACTAGATCATCCGCACAGCATTGGAAATTCCTCCCCCGCCGAGACTGTTATCGAATCGAATGGCTCACAAAAGGCGTGAAAGTAGACTGCCTTATGGATATCCTCTGGCAGGCCTAAAAATTACTCTTTTTTCCTGCGTGGATGAATTGATGTTTTGGTTTCCAAGCATTCGTTTGATCCAATTACAGGTCAGTTTGTCGATTGATATTCTTTCAATAGAAGCAAACAGAGACAAGGGAAGGGCGTTATAAAACGCACTTTGTATCTCTCTAGGTAGACAACCAGAGCGCAATATCTCTTATTTTAGGGAATGGCCTATATTTTTCTTCCATTTCTTTAGGCCTTAAGTAAACATCAGTGCTAATCTACAATAAATTGTGTATTTACAACTATTTTTTATTTTATTTCTTTTCTTTACTCATTAAAAGATATCCAGACATATAAATTAATAAGACTAACAAAATTTAACACGCTATCCTCCTTTAAAATTTAAAATATCCTAAGCTAACCTTGTTTGAAAGAAAAAACAATGTTCAAGTCCTCTATCTATTCTAAACAAATATCTATTTTGTTAAAAAAATACTTTATTCAAAAGCTTACAAAAATGAGTTACTTTTATAACGACCATTAAAATAAAATAGCTGTACCAACTTAACAACAATAAAGGTACTAAAATAGATAAAAGTAATTATTAAGGTAAGTTCACATTGTAGTAAAATTGTAACTTATTAGTTTTCTCCTATTATGTTTAATTACAATTTGGACATATAGTAATAATCACTGAGACAAAGGATCGTGGTGTTTTATTTAAACAATAACTAACTGTTTCTTTATACACACAATCTGTTGTTAATCTTGCAATAAAAAATCGGAATTTTTTCATTAGGACTTGTAAAGAATTTAGTTCTTAAGATGCGCTTGAGTCAAAATTATATGTATTACTAGAGGTAAATAGGAGAATTGAAGTGTAAATTAACTAAGGCCACTTTAAAAATAAACGGCTCAATTAGCAATTTCCATTTTTGCGCGAAGCAACAGAACAGGTAATGTGTTGCTTAGAAGTTTGTGTTTCTTAAACGCGTGATCGATTCTATTATACCTTATCCATCTTTTTTATAGTTGCATAAATACAATTTGGAGAAGTCTTTTCAGAATTTTGTCGCTTATTGTTAGTTCGCGTAAGATGTCAATTTTGCGCTGAGATTTCGAAGTGCAAATGCTCACTTTAAATAATGATCGTAAAAAAACATTAACAGTCATTTTGAAATTAGGTATCTTAGATTCACTAGGTATAATTTATATTAAATAATTTAAAATTAACATTTTTAGTTAAGTTTATAGTTGACAGTTTAATGTCAACAAAGTTTTACCAGAAAATAATTACGAAGAGACAGTTTATTGAATACAAAAGTAAATGATTGGTTAACGATGCGAAATCAAAAAAATTTACCACTTTTACAAATGAAAAAATAGTCATAGTAAGTTAAGCGTCATTTTGTATATTTCCTTAATACATATCAAAAAAATATTTGCTATATTTCCTAAAAAAAATCTTAGAGGCTGATCCTGGATATTTCATTCCGTACTTCAAGTGGGCATTATTGAATATTCCAGTGCTATATAAATCTGAAAAGTTTGACAGATACTTAAGTTTGGAGTTCGAAACAAGTATTGAGGATTTACTGGTTGGTCTATATCAAGCGTTGTATCACATATAAGTTGTGCATAGTTGAAAATGTTTAGCAGCTACGGAAGAAGGTTTTGTTCCAAGGATACTTGTATTCATGTTTTTTGTTTTGAAGTGATTGCAATCGTATAGTTCAATATCTTCTTATATTCTCTTTGGTTAAGTGATGTTTTTTTTTTTTCAAGAATACTTAAACATTTATGTTAAATACCTTAATTTTATTGGTAAATTATTGGCTATGAGTATGAGGTATTCTGAAAATTAAGTTTTTACATATTTTGTGAATTTATCCCTTATCAGTTTGTGGTGGGTATGGTAGTTTTGGCCTGATTTTGAGTTCCCATTATTTTTATTCTAAACAGCGTTTACCACAATATGTAGGTAATTTACCAGATTCAGATAACACATAAAAACTACCCAAATTTAAATATTTTTTTCCCTACAGCTGATACACATGTAGAGGGTTTAGAATTAAAACATGATGAGAACAAATTTTAAGTGTATCTGACCTATAATAAGGCTATGTTGAATATTTCTCAGGGGTTGGGTACTTAAAGGGATGAATACAATAAAAACTAATCGATTACCTTACGTGGTTTTATTTAGGTTGATTTTTTGGACCGGGACAGTCTGATTATCTTCTCCTTATTTTTTTCCTGGTCTTGCCATGTGGAAAATAGTGAGGTTATGTTACAAAATTTTGAACTATTTCGAATGCCACACATATTTTACAAATTCTTAATTGTTTAAAGAGCTGTATAATCTCAATATGGAATATTGAAACATAAGGTATTTATAGATTATTATTATTATTATTATTACGCCTATATGTTATAATATTAAATTCACTAATTTTAGATGGACCTTAAATATGCATATTTTCGGCGTACAACGTGATTCGTAATCAAATATTTTATATTGCATTCAGTGCTTGAAATAATCCGACAAATCTAATATTTTGCTAAGATATGGTAAGTTTATACTATGAACTAATTAACTTGATAAAAATTTACAACTAAATATATATGTACAAAATTGATTAGCCTAATATTTCTCAAAATATATCACGCGGTTTCAGGTTGTTTCAATGTTCAATAATGCAATCCGGAATCCCGATTAATAAAGCATAGAAGGTTACCTTGTATAGCAGGCTAGGGGATGAGAGTAGGTATACTTCCGGTATGAGACCAGTCGATGATTCTCCGTGGCTAGTGTCTGGATCTATCGCAAGGGGATGAGACTAGGGACGTATGGCACTAGTCAATGATTCCCCATGGATGGTCTGGATGAAGATGTCTTCGAAGGCGGCGTTTACAGAGGAGTATAACGCCGGAAGTTATGTACAATAATTATGGATATGTTTGGAGAAATAAGAGGAAACATAAAAATATAAAACAAGAAGGCCTGAAAGAGAGAATCGTATCTTTATTTATTATTAATAATAAGTTTTTATTTAAAGTAGGTACCTGTGATGGGGTGTGGCCTCTAAGATTAATAAATTTGCTCAATACCTCCTAATCAAAAGTTTCAGGAAGTTTTCCAACTCGCGAGACTAAATCCAACCCTTGGTTGTCGAATTTCTATTTAATAGAACAATTCGGATCTCTCGAATCGTAGAATTTTTGGAAAAATTTACAAAAATGTTGGGACACTTGTTCTTGACGAAAGCTCTCATAAGAAGAACAAAATAGCCTATTCCCTTTTGATAAGACCCTCCAAATTATTCAATAGTTTGTTAGTTTATAAGTTCCAATACATAGCTTAATGGAAGGTAGAGTATCCTTAGCTGATTTTAAAACACTCCCAAACTTAGCCTCGTTTCTGAGATATAGGGTGTTTTATGATTTTTTGCCAAAACTAAAGCCGCCCATTTTGTTTGAATGGCTAGAGATATTTTAATAAAATTTTATACAAAAGTTACACTCTCCTAGGTTAACCAAAGCCTTAATTTAATTTAAAAAAATTCTAGGACCGCTCTCTCTTTTTTTATATTGCTCTACTCAGCTAGAATATCACCCTGTATATTGGATTTTAAAAAATGTTACTGCACATTTAAATAGTGGAGCAATAAATAAAATTATGTAATAATTTTTAGTGGCACCATCTTGATTTTCTTACAGTAAATGTTTATAGTATATACAGAATTACTCCGGTACATAAAAAAGGTAGCAAAAATAATGTTTGTAATTATCGGCCCATAAGCATTCTTTGCAATTTTGCTAAAGTATTCAAAATAATTACTCACGATCGTATTTCCAATCATGTTTCCCGTCTTATATCTTGTGATCAACATGGATTCATGAAAAATAGATCTACAGTTACAAACCTTGTATGTTCGACGCAATTCATTTCGGAAGCCTTGGATAGAAGAAGTCAAGTTGATGTAATATACACAGATTTCTCCAAGGCCTTCGACAAAATTGATCATTCCATCTTGCTCCACAAGTTAAGTTCCATTGGTTTATGCGATCAAATCATTCAATTGATTGGTTCGTATTGGGTAGGCATCAATATGTTCAATGTCGTGGTTATAGGTCAAAAAATTTCAAACAAACATCAGGAGTTCCACAGGGATCAATTTTAGGTCCTCTTTTATTTATAATTTTTATAAATGATATAGTCGCTAATATCGAGCATATTAAAGTTTTAATGTATGCCGACCCTAAAATTATTGCTTGAAATCAATTCTGTTAACCATTGCTTGCGACTTCAAAAGTGTTTGTCCGACATTGCGAAGTGGTGTCTCGATAATTCACTCCCTCTAAATCCTGAGAAGTGTTCCGTGATGTCGTTTACTAAAAAAGTAACACCTATAATTTTTGATTACAAACTACAGAACATTGTTCTAAATCGACCCGAATGTATAAGAGATCTCGGAGTTTATTTTGATCCTGAACTATCTTTCGTTAAACACATTGAAACGATGTTATCTGCTGCTAACAAGAGCTTAGGGTTTGTTATTCGAAGCTGTAAAGAATTCCGAGACATAGTCACCTTTAAAACTTTATATATTAGCTTTGTACGGTCAAAACTTGAATACTGTTCTGTTGTTTGGAATCCCGTGCATAACATTTATACTGATTTACTCGAAAAAGTTCAAAGAAAATTCATGAAATCGGCTTTCTATGTTTTAGATGGTATAAACCCTGCAAGGGGATATCCCCACGCTTTACTAATATCTAGATTCAATCTTTCAGAGCTCGTGATACGCAGAAATTTCCAACAGGTACTCCTACTTTATAATCTTTTAAATGGCTTAGTCGACAGTATTGATTTGTTAAATTACGTTGTAACGGTCCCATTTTTACCTTAAGACATATTCTTTTTTATACACCTTCTTGTATTAATTTTATTCTCTTTGTGCCCCTACGTTTAATTCTGGCTAAAATTACTTCGATTTTAATGTAACTTACCTTGTCTTTCCTATCTTTATGAAAGTTCTCTGCGTGAATATGTATTTTATGATTTAGCAAATCAGGGGTTATATGCCCACCTACCTCGCGAACTCTGGGGTCTAGATACCAGCGTCGTTATGACCCGTGGACAGGCATTTGGGTATGCAACCGGTCTAAGTTCATTCCGATGACTTATTAGACACCTCCGGTGCGACTCCCTGCTCCATCTACTTCGAGTATTTGGGTATGCAACTTGTCTAAGTCAATGCGACTTATTAGACACCTTCGGTGCGACTACCTGCTCCATTTGCCTTGAGGGTCCAGGATACTACGTAGTAGTAGGCCTGTTTTTCGTGTTTCCTGCCACTAGATGCCTTGCTACAGCCTGAGTAGACCTTTTCTTCTCCTGGAAAGGCCTGATTTGTTACCACCCTGTATGGATGAGAGTGTATCTGAATTCTAGACCTTTCCCCATTCTATTCTTTGCTTCTACACTTGTCTTTTTCTTTAATCTAAAGCCATATCTAATTCAGTTTCACTTTCTTTCTTCTCCTAAAATCAAATTAAGCCAGGATTACCTGTATTTTGTATCTTCTTTGCTTTTAAGTTTTTCTTCGGTACTAACCTGTTTAAAATAATGAGTCATCCTTATAATAATCCGTTTTAAATATGTTTTCGGGGCCCTGTTTCATTTTAGTTGGCAATATTCGTATTCGATTCTGGGTATATCTTTTTTTTCCATTTTTCCGTTTTTCTAACATCTAATTCTAATATTCCATCCCCGAATAGTTGTAAATATCATTTCTCCTTACTTCCAGACGTTTTAACTGTATTTATAATAGGTAAACCGTAGAATAAATGTAATTTTGTTTTTAAATTCAATTTGTTTTGACGTTAGCAGATTAAATTCTGTCACTGTCATGTGTTTAGACGTTAACTGTCAGTAGACGGCAAAGTCGCGTTCGGCTTTGCGAACTCGATCGATTCAACTGACTATAGAACACCGTTATCGAAGGGATCACTTCAGGGTGTTTCTATTTTTAAGTAGTGTAAGCTGGTTTAGTGTTGCGTAGTGGTAGAACTATGTATTATTTGTCGTTGAGTATGCGCACAGTTTATTTTATTTAGGGATTTGGGGTAATTTATGGTTTTCGTGGATTTTAGGTATAAGGAACGCACATGTGCGTTTGTTTTGGCGTTTCGTGGCTCCTGTATCGGATTCCTATTGGTCGAAGAGTCGATAATATAGGTTCCGTTGTATCGGTTTTTCGGACGATTGGCCAGAAAAAGACAGCTGACTAAAATACGGTTATCTGATTTGTTTGTGGAGATAATTTCCGTTGTGGAATTTTGGACATGAAGGAAGTTGGTCGGTTGTCGTTCTGAAGATTTCGGTTGGAAAAGGTAGCGACGGCACGTTTTAAGATTTTTCCAAATCCATTCAAGAATCCACTAGTTTTGTGACTATTACGTCAACCCTTGTATGGTAGGGGATTTGTTAGTGGTTCTTTATTTAGTGAGACATTGTATTTTGGCTGAATTTTGTTATTTACTGGAAGTGTGGAACTTTATGGTAGCCATTGTCTTACGACGCTGTAGCGGATAATTTGGATTGGGAGCCTTCGTATTCCTCCTTGGCCTTTACGCCGTTTATGCTAACCTGTTGGAGCTTTTGGATTTCGAGATATTTTGGTCCCTTACGAAAAGGTAAGCTTTTTAAAGAAATATTACCACGAGGCCGAGCCGGTATTTTATTTCAAGAGTCAGTAACTGTAATTATTGTAGATTTGGGTTTTGTGGGCAATCTAGATGATTCATTTTATGTGTCTTTAATTTGTTAATTAATTTTGGTTATTTTTTTTGTGAGTTTTGAATATTAAAGTGCTCGTGTCTTTAAATTTAGCCAGACCTATCCTGACACGGTATTTTCTTGGTCAATTTTAGGGCCGACCCCACCGCCTCAGTGACCTCACCACTACCAACAACCCCAACTCTTGAGTAGGGCTGAAGGGTGGTAATTTTGCTTTCCATGCAGCGGAAGTTGCAGTTTTCTGTGGAGAGGACTAACGTCCTTCTTGGGGGTGTTGTCTTCGAAGAACTTCCTAGGGTGTATGTTCTTCAAGGAGATTTGGAAGTGTTGCCAGTAATGTCTGACCAGAAGGTGTGTCTGGAGTGCGATGGTGATGCTGAAGCCATTTTAATCAGAATGCACAGGTTTTTCTAACTTTTATTGTTTACTATTTTTTTTGCACCGATTTATTCGATTTTCTTTTGTTTTACTTATAGTGTTTAATTATCCTTTCTTGCGCACTAGTCAAGGGAATTTGATTATAGTCTGGTGGAGTTTTGTTTTGAAGTCAGTATCTGACTGGTACTGCGTGTGAGTTTCGCCGTTTGTTGTTCGGTACAGACTATGACCAGTTTTCCTTGATTATGTGATTAGTTTTTCACCTTTTACTCATACTAATTTAATTGGGGGGGAAAATATTTGATATGTACTATATACTGCTCTTGCGCAGAATGGAACGATTGTTCTTTATTTGATGGTTTTGTTTATTGTATTTTTAATTGGCCATCACATATTGTGCAGCGGATATTAATTTTGATATTATCGCCGTCACGTTTCCCTGGGAAACTGATTTTTATTTACGCATCGTTCGCTTTTGGTACCAAACGCTAATGACCGATTCCGTCTATTTTTCCTTTCATATTTTGCTATTTTAATCTCCGCTATTTTAGGAAATTTACCAACTAAGGTTGCTAATCACATGATTGTACAATTAATCTTTAAAAAAAAAAGGTTTTAGAATAAATGGATAGGGTATTATTTTGAGGGGGAAAATTATTTGATTTAGGTTTTTCTCTTTAGATTGTGATAAATTATAGTGTAAAGTGGGTGTTAACCTTATAGAATTGTGATCTTTTCTGTTCACTTTAATTTTATGTGCATATATTTTGATACTTTAATGATTTTATATACTTTTCAATAAATCGGTGTATTTTGGAATTTGTCCTTTCATTTACCTACTTCAATAGCTTACAAGGTAAATTTGGTACTGTTTGAAGAAGGGTTAAAGCTATTTGGCGCCCAAGAAGAAAATCGATCAATTTTTAGAAGATCTAACCCACTCCCGTCTCCACATGAGTGACCCGATAGGCATAAGATTGTGATCGACAATCCACCATACATTGTAACGCGTTGCGGCCGTTACAACGTCAATCTAAAAATCCCCCGTGCTGGATTAAGAGTTTACTTGAGTTTCTACATGCCTGCTTCTAGAACTAATGTTTTAAACTCATCTCCAATGTACCAATCTATTCAGAAATATCATGAAATTCAAGACAGCTTGGACATTTTTGCATGTAAAAAACATATGATTAAAAATGTTTTTTTCTTTGTAAATGTAAAAAAAAATTATGTACAGCATGTAATGCAATGTAGACATCCATTTTTTTTTTATCCTGTGTTCGATCAGTTTTTTTCTGGATGTTTACATTGTATTGTATTCGCTCCGTGCGAAGTCATGGAAAGGGAAGCAAAAGCGATACTAGCGCTAGCTGCGGATAATTCGTGCATTTTAGGGGGATATTTTGTAATTTTGGCATATCAAATACACGTATACAATTTACTTTTTTTCAAAAAGTAGGTAAAAACAACACAATAAGCAACCGGAGTTGCTGTGTTGAAAATTGTACAAATACTAGCAAAAAAAAAACAGTGAAACTTATATAACAAATTTCACTAACAAAGTGGAAATTAAATCAAAGAAATAAATGGATAGGTGTACAATAAGAAGAAAAATTACCTTTATTTTTGTGATAATAACAGTAATGCTGGAAATAGTAGACATCAGAAACTAGAAAGTTTTTAAATAAACAATAAATTATCATTTTACGATGTTCTTTAATATCCCTTTATTCTTAAATGTTCATTCAGCAAGGACTAGATTTCAAGATTTCTGCCGTTGATTATAATATTTGGCTGGTATGCAATTTTGTGACTTACTGATCGGAAACCAGTTTTAATCATTCATTCTATGTTTTCTTTAGAACAAAAATGAAAATATAAGTAGCGATCCTTTTTATACATTTTAGCTTCATGCTATTATAAATGGTTTCTTGAATGACAACTTATTAGACTTAGGCAACTTCTCATACATTTTCCAGTAAATACTGTTGCCTGCCTATATTTTATTATTGATTTTTAATGATTATACATAATTTTCTTCAATTTAAGCGTGAAAAATATATAATAATAATAAATTAATGTTTTAATTGTTTTATAAATCCATATACTTTTATTAAAACTAACATATATACTTTTTATTTACGAATTCTATTAAAAATTGTATTTGTCAGTATAGGCAGAAATACTCCTTTAATACCAAAACAAATTGGCGCTGCTGTCGCGCACGGAGCGAATAGCTTTTTAACAATTTTGTATTTGTATTTATATTTTAATGTTTTCTTGTCTTTCCCACCCAGTAAATGGTGATTACTGTTGGGTGGTGTAACAAATACATAAATAAATAAATAAATAATGGCGACTACAATATTATAAATCAGTATTTACAAAAATGAAATCAAATCTTTTTCTCTGTATTTTTAAAACGTAAATTTTGTGGTGGAAGATACTACTTTTTGTGTAAAATCTGCAAATAATAAATAACTATACAGAGGAGGCTACTTTATGTGTTAACTCTGATCTAATACATTATGCAAGGCCAGCTAACTGCAACGCGAAAAATGCTACTAAATGTGTAAATTTTGTTAATTTTTGGTCGATAAGATACTATTTAATGTGTAAATTATTTAAGCCAAATAAATAAACAGAGAAGGCTACTTTGTGTTAACTCTGATCTTATACTTATAAACTGCAAACTCGGCTAACTGCAACTCGAAAAATACTACTTAATGTGTAAGTTTTGTAAAACTTTGGTAGAGAAGATACTATTTTAAGTGTAAATTCTGCATTTAAGCCAAATAAATGTACAGAGAAGGCTACTTTATTTGTTAACTCTGTTCTTATACTCATAAACTGTAAACTCAACTAACTACAACTCGAAAAATGCTACTTAATGTGTAAATTTTGTAAAACTTTGGTCGAGAAGATACTATTTTATGTGTAACTTATTTGAACCAAATAAATGTATAGAGAAGGCTACTTTATGTGTTAACTCTGATCTCATACTTATAAATTGCAAACTCGGCTAACTGCAACTCGAAAAATGCTACTTAATGGGTAAATATTGTAAAACTTTAGTTAAGAAGATACCATTTTATGTGAAAGTTCTGCATTTAAGCGAAATAAATCTACAGAGACGGCTACTTTACGTAGTATTAGCTCTGATCTCATACTTATAAACTGCAAACTTTGCTAATTGCAGCGCGAAAAATGCCTCTTAATGTGTAATGTTTGTAAAACTTTGGCTCCACAAGATACTATTTTATGTTTAAATTCTGCACCTAAGCCAAATAAATATATAGAGAAAGCTACTTATGTGATAACTTTGATCTTATACTTATAAACTGCAAACTCGTCTAACTGCACCGCGGAAAATGCTACTTAATGTGGAAATTTTAATGTGTATATTCGGCATATTATTACAAAATAAATGTACAAAGAAGGCTATTTTACTTATTGACTCTGATCTTATACTTAGCTCAGCTAACCGCACCGTGAATAATTCTACTTAATGTGTGAATTTCGCAAAACTTTGGCCACAAAAGATAATATTTCATATGAAAATTTTGCATTATAAACAAATAAATGCACAAGAGAGGCTGCTTTATGTGTTAAATCTAATCTTATACTTATAAGATGCTAGCCCGGCTAACCGCAATGCGAAAAATGCTACTGTGTAAAAAACAAAAAA
The DNA here is from genome assembly GCA_927349885.1 of Psylliodes chrysocephalus. Classification (NCBI taxonomy): domain Eukaryota; kingdom Metazoa; phylum Arthropoda; class Insecta; order Coleoptera; family Chrysomelidae; genus Psylliodes; species Psylliodes chrysocephalus. Next base: position 37,736,726 of record OV651817.1, read on the forward strand.
CTTTGTAGGTACTATGTAAATTCTGCATTATAGACAAATAAATGTCTAGTAACTCTGGTCTTATGCTTATAAAATGCAAGGACGCAAAAATGCTACGCAAAGCTCATTGATTATATTACTGTATGGGTAAATCCTGCACCTTAAAAAAAAATAAATTAGCCATTGATTAAATATAGATTTATGTTGATTCAGAATCAGAATCTAAGAGGTATATACATTAAACCCGTAATCTTCACCAGAACAGACGTTCGAATAGTAAGGATCAAATGCAGTATCAGGATATTCTGGGTGCGGATCCTATTAGCAACATTTCTCTCGGAAAATCAGTCAACGAAAAAATGGTAAAAAGTTGGGAAAATATTTGCAAGACGGTTTGGAGAAAATATGAAAGTGACAAGGGGGGTAGCCATGTGTGAGTTGAGGTAATTTTAAGGTGAAGGGTGAGAAAAAGTCCTTTATATCTCACAAGGAAAGTCAATGTTCAATTGTTTAACAAAACATTGAGTGCGACCGGTTTCGAAGTGTCATCACTTCATCTTCAGGCTCGCCTAGTGGAAAGAAGAATATGTGGTGTAAGGTGTGTTAACTTGGAAACAAAACGATATATAAAATAATAAAAAAGAAGAGAAAACTCACCATACTCTCCATCCACTAGGGAATACTACAAAAACAAGTTTCATCAATTTTGGGTTGAAATAAATTGTAAAATGAACCGATTTACACGTAATAAAAAGTTAAAAATATTTGAAAAAACAAATATTAGTCAATTATAGTAAAAATTTAAAATATTCAAGACTATACAAAAACAAATCACATACATTAAACAGATTAAAAGATAAGGCATATTTTAAACATTGTTGTTTATTAAAAAAACTAACATTTTTCAGGGTTTTTAGATTTTACATATTAAGGGGGGAAACGGACGGTGAAAGTTTGTATAAGACTTTCGGTTTTTTAAAGGTACGAACCTAAAAATTTCAAGGTTTTTCACATTTTAATTAGGGGAAAATGGGGAGTATCGTAAAAATAAATGATAAATAAAAATAAATAAATATAAATAAAAAAATAAATAAAAATAAATAAAAATAATTAAAATTAATAAATATTAAAAATTATTAAAAATTATTAAAAATTATTAAAAATTATTAAAAATTATTAAAAATTATTAAAAATTATTAAAAATTATTAAAAATTATTAAAAATTATTAAAAATTATTAAAAATTATTAAAAATTATTAAAAATTATTAAAAATTATTAAAAATTATTAAAAATTATTAAAAATTATTAAAAATTATTAAAAATTATTAAAAATTATTAAAAATTATTAAAAATTATTAAAAATTATTAAAAATTATTAAAAATTATTAAAAATTATTAAAAATTATTAAAAATTATTAAAAATTATTAAAAATTATTAAAAATTATTAAAAATTATTAAAAATTATTAAAAATTATTAAAAATTATTAAAAATTATTAAAAATTATTAAAAATTATTAAAAATTATTAAAAATTATTAAAAATTATTAAAAATTATTAAAAATTATTAAAAATTATTAAACATTATTAAACATTATTAAACATTATTAAAAATTATTAAAAATTATTAAAAATTATTAAAAATTATTAAAAATTATTAAAAATTATTAAAAATTATTAAAAATTATTAAAAATTATTAAAAATTATTAAAAATTATTAAAAATTATTAAAAATTATTAAAAATTATTAAAAATTATTAAAAATTATTAAAAATTATTAAAAATTATTAAAAATTATTAAAAATTATTAAAAATTATTAAAAATTATTAAAAATTATTAAAAATTATTAAAAATTATTAAAAATTATTAAAAATTATTAAAAATTATTAAAAATTATTAAAAATTATTAAAAATTATTAAAAATTATTAAAAATTATTAAAAATTATTAAAAATTATTAAAAATTATTAAAAATTATTAAAAATTATTAAAAATTATTAAAAATTATTAAAAATTATTAAAAATTATTAAAAATTATTAAAAATTATTAAAAATTATTAAAAATTATTAAAATTATTAAAAATTATTAAAAATTATTAAAAATTATTAAAAATTATTAAAAATTATTAAAAATTATTAAAAATTATTAAAAATTATTAAAAATTATTAAAAATTATTAAAAATTATTAAAAATTATTAAAAATTATTAAAAATTATTAAAAATTATTAAAAATTATTAAAAATTATTAAAAATTATTAAAAATTATTAAAAATTATTAAAAATTATTAAAAATTATTAAAAATTATTAAAAATTATTAAAAATTATTAAAAATTATTAAAAATTATTAAACATTATTAAAAATTATTAAAAATTATTAAAAATTATTAAAAATTATTAAAAATTATTAAAAATTATTAAAAATTATTAAAAATTATTAAAAATTATTAAAAATTATTAAAAATTATTAAAAATTATTAAAAATTATTAAAAATTATTAAAAATTATTAAAAATTATTAAAAATTATTAAAAATTATTAAAAATTATTAAAAATTATTAAAAATTATTAAAAATTATTAAAAATTATTAAACATTATTAAAAATTATTAAAAATTATTAAAAATTATTAAAAATTATTAAAAATTATTAAAAATTATTAAAAATTATTAAAAATTATTAAAAATTATTAAAAATTATTAAAATTATTAAAAATTATTAAAAATTATTAAAAATTATTAAAAATTATTAAAAATTATTAAAAATTATTAAAAATTATTAAAAATTATTAAAAATTATTAAAAATTATTAAAAATTATTAAAAATTATTAAAAATTATTAAAAATTATTAAAAATTATTAAAAATTATTAAAAATTATTAAAAATTATTAAAAATTATTAAAAATTATTAAAAATTATTAAAAATTATTAAAAATTATTAAAAATTATTAAAAATTATTAAAAATTATTAAAAATTATTAAAAATTATTAAAAATTATTAAAAATTATTAAAAATTATTAAAAATTATTAAAAATTATTAAAAATTATTAAAAATTATTAAAAAATTATTAAAAATTATTAAAAATTATTAAAAATTATTAAAAATTATTAAAAATTATTAAAAATTATTAAAAATTATTAAAAATTATTAAAAATTATTAAAAATTATTAAAAATTATTAAAAATTATTAAAAATTATTAAAAATTATTAAAAATTATTAAAAATTATTAAAAATTATTAAAAATTATTAAAAATTATTAAAAATTATTAAAAATTATTAAAAATTATTAAAAATTATTAAAATTATTAAAATTATTAAAATTATTAAAAATTATTAAAAATTATTAAAAATTATTAAAAATTATTAAAAATTATTAAAAATTATTAAAAATTATTAAAAATTATTAAAAATTATTAAAAATTATTAAAAATTATTAAAAATTATTAAAAATTATTAAAAATTATTAAAAATTATTAAAAATTATTAAAAATTATTAAAAATTATTAAAAATTATTAAAAATTATTAAAAATTATTAAAAATTATTAAAAAATTATTAAAAATTATTAAAAATTATTAAAAATTATTAAAAATTAATAAAAATTAATAAAAATTAATAAAAATTAATAAAAATTAATAAAAATTAATAAAATTAATAAAAATTAATAAAAATTAATAAAAATTAATAAAAATTAATAAAAATTAATAAAAATTAATAAAAATTAATAAAAATTAATAAAAATTAATAAAAATTAATAAAAATTAATAAAAATTAATAACAATTAATAAAAATTAATACAAATGAGTAAAAATTAAAAAAATTAATAAATATGAATAAATATAAGAAAATGAATAAATATGAATAAATATAAAAAAATGAAAAAAATGAAAATCAATTAAACTAATAAAAATTAATAAAAAAGGAAGATGTGTATTTTTGTATATTAATAACACGACTATATGCGAGAAAAGCCGCGGGCAATAGCTAGTTATTTATATATCTACTTGCATTAATTTTATATTAGTTGGGGGTCAGATATAAATACACTAATTGTTTTTATGAGTTTTATTCAACTATAATTTTATACAAAATAACAGTACCAAAAATAAAAAAAAAATTGTTTATAATGAAAATGATGTTTTGTAAGTGCATTGTTCATATAACATATAGAAAACAAAAAAATGCCAATATGTTGCACAACGCAACCGGCTTTTGTGTAATAATTAAAAACGTCCATGAAAAGATTTGTATGGTAGCTAGAATAAGCTTCATTTAATAACGTTTGTAAAGCTAGAATTGCAATTAATTAAGTAACAAATGTCGTTGAGAAGCTAACTTTTCAAAGGATTAAATTAAATAATTAAGTTATATGTTTCGTTATCACGAAAGAATATGTTGCTTTGAAGCCTTATTAAAATATTTAGATACATAAATATATATGAACTATTTGTGCTTACATACTTTTACAATTATTTTAATAATATAAAACAAAATATTAAAAACCGATGTGTTGCGTTGTAAAAATATAGGGATATTTTTGATAATATTAATACAAAGAACGACAAAAGATCTTTACAAAAACATACCACATATTCCTTAGACCAAAATAAGTCGATTTAAGTAAAATTATTTTAGTACAAAGTTGCTTCGTTTGGGCTCCAGAGGGCCTTGAAGTTACAATTTTTAAATCGTTTTTCCTATATAAATTTAAAACGGCATATGCGATTTTGCTGAAATTTTCTATATTGGTTGAGTTTTAAGTAGCGAAAAAAATGGTATTAAAATTTTGTCCGATAATGATACATAGGCGTAGAACTTGATTTTTTAAATAATTGCACCTTTAAAAATTCTACGCCAATGGAAGAAAAGGAGTTTGAGTATGAAATTTAGATTGCGCAAATCATTTACTTTAAAAAAAGTACTCTTGATAAGACTCGATTACTCTCATGGTTTTCGCTAAATTTCTGTTTTAAAAATTTAGAGTGTATAGGTTTCACAAAAATATTTATTTACAACACAATCAAAATAGAGATTTTACAAAAATTGTTCAAAATGTTCACCATTTTTACGCATACAAAGATTTATACGTCAAAGAAAATTAAAATGTATCCTTTCCATAACTTCTTCATCACCTCTAAGATTGTTTATTGCATCTTGAATACGTTGCCAGAGTTGTTCCTCATTTTATACAGGTTCCCTCTAAACTGTAGATTTCAGATGTCCCCATAAAAAGTAATCCATCGGTGTTAGGTCTGGGGAACGTGGTGGCCAGTTTACAGGTGCGTCTTTACCTCTGCCTATCCATTTATGTGGATATTGTTCATTCAAGTGGTTTCTAACGTTTAAAGAATAATGTGGTGGGGCTCCATCTTGCATAAACCACATATCTCTCCGAAGTTGGAGAGGTAAATCTTCTAACAATTCTGGCAACGTATTTTGTAGAAAATCCAAATAATTTTCTCCAGTTAATCTTCGTGGAAGTATGGCAGGACCAACAATGAAATTACCAATTTTTCTAGCCCACACATTAATTTTGAATTCGTGCTGAAAATGGTTTACCTTTATTGCATGCGGATTTTCAACGGCATAAACATGTTTATTATGGGCAATAGTTATACCTCTTCTTGTAAAACCCGCTTCATCGGTAAAGAGAACCTTCTTGACAAAGTTTGGATCTCTTTCTCTTTGCATATTAACAAATCTACAAAAACCCAAACGAATTTGAGGATCATGGACTAATAATTCTTGTACTGGCTTCTTATGGTATGGATATAGCAATTGTTCTCTAAGCACTTTATGAACGACATCTTTACTTACTCCTAGTTCCCTTCCAATTCCTCTGGTGCTTAATTCTGGATCTTCTTCAACACGTTCTAAAATGTCTTTTTACCAACTTCAGGAATCCTTACAAAACGTTCTCTTCCATTATCAACAGTGTTGGGAGCAAAGGAACCGGTCTCCCAAAGACGTCTCTCAACAGCAGCAAAAGTTGGATGGCTAGGTACACGACGATTTGGAAACCTTTCAGAGTACACCCTGACACTTTCTAGAGCATTTCCTTCACAAAATCCTACTTCAGTTACATATCAGTATATTCTGCATTGGTATATTGTATAGCCATATTAATAAACCACGCATTTGTTTTTTTAATTATTGAGTCAGATAGAACACTTTTAATCGTTAACAAGAGATTAGGTGTTAAAACTTGACAATATTTTTATTTAGATGAAACTATGGAAACCAACAATAAATGTTTTTGTATACGTAATGCAGGCAAATAATTAATATTTCTCAAAAAATCGTACATGGCAAGAATCGAGTATTTTTGTTAAAAGTCTCGATTAGAGGTATGAAGAAGATATGAAAAAAGTACATTTTTATGTTTTTCATCGTATAAAATTTTGTCCGATAATAATACATAGGCGTAGAACTTCATTTTTTTAAATAATTGCACCTTTAAAAATTCTACGCCAATGGTAAAAAAGGGGTTTGAGTATGAAATTTGGATTGGGTACTCATTTACTACAAAAAATTACCCTTGATAACACTCGATTTACTCTCATGGTTTTGACAAAGTTTGTATTTTAATAATTATTGTTTATGTTCTAAAATTACTAAATTGCAAATTTCGTCAAAACCATGAGAGTAATCGAGTCTTATCAAGAGTACCTTTTTTAAATTAAATGAGTTGCGTAATCTAAATTTCATACGTAAACTCCTTTTCTTCCATTGGCGTAGAATTTTTAAAGGTGCAATTATTTAAAAAATCAAATTCTACGCCTATGTATTATTATCGAACAAAATTTTAATACTATTTTTTTTTTCCACATAAAATCTACCAATGTACCAAATTTCAGCACAATCGCATATGCCGTTTTAAATTTATATGGGAAAAACGATTTAAAAATTGTAACTTCAAGGCCCTCTGGAGCCCAAACGAAGCAACTTTGTGCTTAAGTAATTTTACTTAAATCGACTTATTTTGGTCTAAGGAATATGTGGTATGTTTTTGTAAAGACCGTTTACAGACTTTATATTCGGCTTACTTCAAAAAATTTTTATGTTAAATATATAGCTTTTCGACGAGATTTCTTAAATTATATAATTGATTCGATCTAAAATGTTAAAATACATGATTAAAAATACTTTTTATGACATTTAGTTACTTATTTTGGGTGTTTTTAATATATTTTGGTACCCGAATCTAAAAACGTTTTTTGCCTACCAGCTACAGAGTTTTAAAAAACATTTATGTTCTGCAATTATGCGACATAGCTTCTGGCGAATCGGCCATATTGAGTTTTGTCATTGTTACGTTTGGTTATTTTAAACAATAGTTTATTTGTCAATAATTTATTTGAACACTTATTTATTTTAAAACAATACTATTCTAATTTATATATTTTTCGAATGTCTTTAAATTTTTCACTATTTATCTTCACAATTGTTTGTATACGATTGTCTGCACTGTGTTCTTCTACCAATATTTACAGTGGCGGCTCGTGGTAATTTGAAATGGGTGTTCACTTTTTCCAATAATTTTATCATTTGTAAGTTCGGATCAAAACCTTGTACAAGAGTCAATATCACTGTTTTTTTATTATCTGAGTTTGTATTAAGTGTAATTATTATTATCAACATCATACTGTTTTCAAGCATTACAACTATTAATAAATGAATATTTTAGTTAATGTAATATTTGTTTTTTTTTAATACGTTGAAAACAATCTAAACATTATTAGTTAGTAAACTGACTTTTCCTCACAATTTGAGATTATTTTTAAATATATATCAGGTAATGTAGAAACTTTACATTGATTTTTGTGTAAAAAATTTTATATGAAACTTTACCTACCATTTTTTAGTTTTTTATTGTAAGTTTAATCATTTTCACAATTTGTCACAGATGTCAAATAAAAAATATATTTTTTAAATACCTTTTATTGGCAAATAAAATAAGAACTAAAATGTTTTAAATGTTTATTTTATAAGATCAGTCCCATCCGGTCCCATCACAATACATATTACACAGACACAAACTATAATAAAGATATATAATGCCTGGCATTCTAGAGGATACTCTTCGTACTTTAACAGACCCCCTTAACCCCTATTTTCAACCAGATTGTTTTCACAATCAATAGGCCTCATCTGCTTTTAGAGATTAATGTTAGCTAAACATTTCAAGTTTATATCATTTTTCCGTTAGGATTTTTTTTTATATTTTAACCCCCCATATATGCATATTTTTTTCAGTATCAATAGGCTTTATCTTCTTATAAAGCTTAATTTTTACTAAAAATTTCATGTTGATATCGCTTTTTGTTTTTAATTTAGGATTTTTTAATTTCAACCCATCTTAACCCCTATTTTTAATCAGATTTGTTAAAAATCAATAAGCTTTGTCCTCTTATAGAGCTTGATTTCTGCTTAAAATTTTCAAGTTGATTTCATTTCTCGTTTTTGACTTATCGTGTAGACAAAAAACCTGACATCGGACAGACAGAAAAAATAAACCTATAATACTCTTCACAGAATACTGTATGAAGAGTAGAAAAAAAATGTATAAGGTAAAATAAACAATTTAAAAAGGTCAACAATAATATTCAACTTCTTTTATCAAAGGATACTAAAAGTTTGAAATAGCAGCACATAATTGAATACATAAATCTATGAACTAAACTAGTGAGATGCATATCGTAAAATGTTATCACACTTAATTCTCCATATAACACTTTTTAAGTGTATTTCACAGAACATTCCAAAGTATTCTTGCTTTCACTAATGTCCTACCCTCATGGCTGCTTCTGCATGTCCAAGTTTACTAAAAAATAATGTGTTTTAATAAATAATAGAATAATAACAATTTTGTTTAAATAGGTAAATCGGCTTCATCTGTATTTTTAAATTATTGTTTAATTATAGATAGTATATTAATGTTTTGATATGTACTTATAGGATTGATTAGCCAGAGCATGTAGATGTAGGATGTGACTTGTTAAATGCCTAATCAAAATCACAATTTACGTTTGATACTTATGAGACTTTTTTCGAGACATTCTTTAGTACCAACTGTAAACTACTTTACCAATACCCTTATTTTTATTTAATACTTGTAGTGATTCTAATTACCATAACATTTAATATTTTTGAAAATACTAAATTATACAAACAAGGCAATAAAAAAATATCATTAAAATAAAATATTTCTAGTTTGTATGTAACAAACGACCTTGGTTAGAGGGTAACACAATTGATAATTGTAAACATAACTTTATATAGGTAAACTATTTAAATGTACATACCATTTCTTAGGTAAAATTTCTCATCGAGTATATTAAATTAATTGGCTGATTCATTCTTCTGATTTAGACTTTTAAAGTGAAAACCATTAGTCTCTTTATCTTAATCAAATTTTTATTGTACATTTCCATAATGATGTCAAATAGTTACCTCATCAGAATAATTAAATTTTTCCTTTTAGCAGATTTTGTGGAAAAAAATTTACAGATTTTTTGTTTTCTTCTTACTTCATAGTATTTACAATTGTGTACAAAATAGACCATTTTGAAATTGTCTTTGGATGGTCTAGATACTGAAACAAAATATAAAACAAATTATAGTCGTAAAACTTTATTACTGCTTTATTATAAAGTAAATAAACAAAATATAACCTTAAAATATTTTATTTATTTACCTTGCCTTAAAAGTTTTTCTTGAACAATAATTACATTAACACACATCCTTCCAATTTATTAAAGTTGCAGTTCTCAATTAAACACATGTTTTAAACAATCACAAATAAAATAATCTTAATTTTATTAAAATAGATGGAATGACAGTATTGACATTGACAGTTTGTACTTTGATTTGGTACATAGTTGCCAGAATGTTTTTGTTATGTACCAGATTTGTCTAAAAAATGTACCAGATTCCTTAAATGTACCAGATTTTTCGAATTCTATTTGCAGTGACATCTAAATTCATTGAAGAGGAAAAAAGGGGATCTTTATTGATAACGAACCCAAACAAGGAACACAATATATACATATATTTTACACGTGAACACTGATGCATGCAGAATGTACTACATCTAGTACAATTGTGAATTGTACTAGACTGGCAACACTGGTTTGGCAAACTTGTTTGTGAGCGGCGCGCCAATTAATTTGTTCTTTGACAGTTTGAAGGATCTGTTGGCGTGTTTTCATCTCTTTTTAGCTATATGTATTCGTCAAATCGTCTCACTCGTGTTAGGCTCACTCATCATAATGCGCCACAGACAAGGTTTACTTAGATATATTGTGCCACAGAGACGCGATCAGCCAGAAAGCAATGATGTACCAAAAAATATAGATTAACACGTATGAAAATAAAAATATTAAAATTAAATTTATATTTTTATGTTATTTATGTAGTTTTAAAATAATGTGTCTTTATGAAATTGAACTGGGTGTTCACTGCACAAATGAACCAATGGAGAAACCGCCCCTGAATATTTATATACATATTTAAAATTCTGATCAAGGTCTAGAAAGTTCTTGCCAAAACTAGTTACATTACCCGTTCGTTCTCGAATAGTAATCGAAAGCGCCTTCGTCATAGTCGTCATATATGTTTAGCCTTAAAAATCATAAATGATAATCGGACAAGTTGAGCCTCAATGGCCAAATAAGACAAAAAGAGACCTAATGGATTGGAGCATGACTGAATATCAAAATGGCTCGCATTACATTATCATTATTTCCTGAAAATCGAAATAAATTTAAAATCTCACAAAGAATAAGAAAATTTCATAGTGTTTGATTTGTTCTTAAGAATGATTTTAATTACGGTGCATAGCTAGAAATGGTACTAAACGTAACCTTGATCTAAATTAAAAGTTTGCGGTGCATATGGGAGTAAAACGTGTATAAGCAAAACGTCAATAGAATAACAAAAAATAAACTGTTGCAATAATATTAATATTATTTATCGTTAGTAAAGCAAATCATAAATCAAGTATGACTTTTAAACTTTACATTATAAATGAAAATAATATATTAGCTAAGAAAAATAATGCATAAAACTAAATTAACAATAAACAAAATATTTAAGTTTCTCGTAAAAAAGTTGCTTTTATATTGTAAAATTAAAATGAATTTAATGTGCCAATCTAAAAGGAGTTCTAAGTATTAGTGAGAAGTTGAAATTAAACATTGTGTTTGATAAACCAAATTATAATTATAACCTAACATAAAAATTCTAACACATGACTTTCTTTTCTAGTTAATACAGCCTTTTTTAGGATATTTTGTATAACCTATTGTAGCACCTCTGTTAATATTTAGAGATTACCTTAATATATACATTTTCCACATACATTTAACTCGAAACATTTTTCTATATACATTGCCAACGAAAATGCTGAAAAATTTAATTTTTAATTTTTCCATTACGGTCCATTTTAGAGAAAGCATGTAAAAAACAAAAATTATAGAGATCGATATCGCAAACATCTTTTAGTTCAACAATTTTCTTAAAAATCAGAATTTTTTACATTTTGAAAAATTTCTCGAATACGGACCATTTAAGAAAAATTTTTTATGAAACAAAAATTATAGCGAATAATATTGGAAGTAACTTTTATTTTAAGAATTTTTTTCTCCAAACGTAAAAAACAGATATATTTCATAAAATATAACAATTACCCCCTATAAAGTACCCCCAGATATTCCAAATGTGCCAAAATCTAATCAGTTTACCTCAGGCCGCAATACAGCCCAAGTTTAAAATTAAGGGTTTTTCTATCGTTATCATGAACACACACACACACACACACACACACACACACACACACACACACACACACACACACACACACACACACACACACACACACACACACACACACACACACACACACACACACACACACACACACACACACACACACACACACACACACACACACACACACACACACACACACACACACACACACACACACACACACACACACACACACACACACACACACACACACACACACACACACACACACACACACACACACACACACACACACACACACACACACACACACACACACACACACACACACACACACACACACACACACACACACACACACACACACACACACACACACACACACACACACACACACACACACACACACACACACACACACACACACACACACACACACACACACACACACACACACACACACACACACACACACACACACACACACACACACACACACACACACACACACACACACACACACACACACACACACACACACACACACACACACACACACACACACACACACACACACACACACACACACACACACACACACACACACACACACACACACACACACACACACACACACACACACACACACACACACACACACACACACACACACACACACACACACACACACACACACACACACACACACACACACACACACACACACACACACACACACACACACACACACACACACACACACACACACACACACACACACACACACACACACACACACACACACACACACACACACACACACACACACACACACACACACACACACACACACACACACACACACACACACACACACACACACACACACACACACACACACACACACACACACACACACACACACACACACACACACACACACACACACACACACACACACACACACACACACACACACACACACACACACACACACACACACACACACACACACACACACACACACACACACACACACACACACACACACACACACACACACACACACACACACACACACACACACACACACACACACACACACACACACACACACACACACACACACACACACACACACACACACACACACACACACACACACACACACACACACACACACACACACACACACACACACACACACACACACACACACACACACACACACACACACACACACACACACACACACACACACACACACACACACACACACACACACACACACACACACACACACACACACACACACACACACACACACACACACACACACACACACACACACACACACACACACACACACACACACACACACACACACACACACACACACACACACACACACACACACACACACACACACACACACACACACACACACACACACACACACACACACACACACACACACACACACACACACACACACACACACACACACACACACACACACACACACACACACACACACACACACACACACACACACACACACACACACACACACACACACACACACACACACACACACACACACATACACACACACACACACACACACACACACACACACACACACACACACACACACACACACACACACACACACACACACACACACACACACACACACACACACACACACACACATGCAGAAATCACTATTTTGTTCTCTGAAACTAAATAGTTATATAAATTAGTTTTTACAATATTCTTACAACAAAATTATAAAATAGTTTTCACGATAACTATGAAATTGTTTCATAAACATTTATACAATATTTCAGCTTATAAAATAAAATTGCTTTATAGTTATTCTATATTATTGTTCTGGATTACCTTTACAACTTTTTGGTCATACAAATATAACTGTTTCTTAACCTCATAATAGCGCTTTAAAAAATAGTTATATAAATATTTGTGTGAGATAATTCCGCATCAATGGCAATTTTGCTTTTGATGAAAACTCTAAAATAACTGTAATATATTGTCGAAATACACTATTACAAATCAGAAAACTGTATAGCAATTATTTTAGTTAAGAATAGTATTATCCCTTTAAAAATATTTATAAAAAAAATAAAGCAACTACTATGTTTGTTCAACTACTTTCCATACCAATTGTATGATCTGAAAATGTCAGATTTAAATAGTGAAGAAATATAAAAAATAAGTGGTACCTGCTTTTCAGAGAACAGTAAAAAATATTAGTAAAACATTTTGATGGTTTGTCTAGACACTCAAAAAAACAAACTTTCATTTAGCCAGATAATAATTATCTGTATACAGATAGGAAAGTAAAAAGGGTACGTACGCCCATGTCAATGGCAATTTAAGGTTAGAAACAACTATAATGCATTGATTCAATTTTACGCAAAATACATATTACTGTGATGTTTGTTTATTTTCAAACAACAGTTTATTTATTAATAATTTATTTAAACACTTATTTATTTTATAACACGATTATTTTAATTTATATGTACTTCAAATGTCTTTAGATTGATCACTATTTATATTTACCACTGTCTATCTACTAATTACTATTTATATTCACTGTCCATATATCAACTGATGATGATGGCTCATCCACCAATATTTATATACAAATTGGTGGTCTAGAATGCTCCCCCACCAAAATTGCCAGTATGTACCAGAAACGTTATCACGTTTTAGAAATATTATCTCGACCCTGGAATGTTCGCGAAAGTGTCTCCACCATAGTCGTCCCATAGGTTTGGTCTTAATGGGTTTAATTATGTATAATAATCGGACAAGTTGAGCCTCAAAGGCCAAATAAGACAGAGAGGCACTTGTAGGATTAGAGCATGACTGAATAATGAAATGGCTCACATAACATTACTTTGACCAAAAAAATTAATGATGTTACGATAATGTACTTACCGATAAAAAATAAATTTCAAAAAGTCGTTTTTAGCAGTCTTTAAGCATCTACAAGCACTACAACTACCATTACTCCATCACTATATTTACTGCACTAACATTATGTATTATTGAACTAAAATAAGAACAACTTATATAATAACTATTCTATTATCAATTTATAATGGTTTAACAATTAATACAAAAACCAGCTTTCAAATGACACATAAACAATTAGTGAGTCATAAATCGTTAACCAAAATGGCCGACTTTGTCATGTACGTTTCCTATTGGAAATATGCCACTCACTCCTTACTTATTCATCTGAGTTTCTTATTAATTTATATTATAAGGCTTGTACTCCAATAAATACATTTCACAGTAGCCGATATTAATTAAAATGTCAAAGTTGATGAGGGAAATAATTTTATTGCATTGAAAACAAATAAATTTTATTTTATCAAGAATATCACGGGAATATATTATAAAGTTATCAAATTTTACGATAATATTTTTCGGTTTCTTAGTAATATGACTATTTTCTTAAATGATCGTGGATATTCGTAATTTCTTTTGGATTCTTAACATAATTAAGAATATTTTTTATTAATATAGAGCCTATAAGTAACTGGTGCTATATAAATACTATTCAAATTAAAATGTTCATCCTAAATCGTATTGAAATATTACCTCATCACAAGGATTTTATTATAATATCATTCCGTGCTTTCGCTTCCCTTATGTAACCACCGTGTATAAAATCTCGTTGCGTTTTATGCGAATTCAGGACGCTGATACTTTTTATTCGCAACCTAAAAAGAAATTTGATAGACGCTTACTGGAGATGAGTCGAGGAGTTCAGGAGCTTTCCATCTTCTCCGGAGTAACTAGATCGCGAATGGGGTATGCATAATGTATCGTTTTACTTTTTTTGCTCCAACGTGACGAAACCACGACAAACTCGATGATAAAGTGTGCCGCTCCTGCGTCGACCTTTTTTACGGCTTTCTGGTCAAGGAGCACGACTTTATCAACTTCATTTTACTTCATAATTTTCTACATACAACGAACCTGGTATGGTAAAGTAGAACGCAAAAATACATTTACGAGTCTCACAATTTTGGAGAGATCGCTCCCTCTCTTATTTGCAAATGATAACCGAAATCAATGTTTCTTTCTTTTGCAAGTAGTAATCAAGTTTGCTGTCTCTCTTGAAAGTTAGTTAATATTGTAATGTTAATTTTGTTTGGTAACTATTTAGCAATTTATATTTTTTATATTTTTATTCGTCCACTTTAAAAAATCATTTGTAACATTATTTTATAAGATCCATAGAGAAAGTTAATACAAAAATTTGTTTATTGTATTGGTTAAAATATTGTTACGCAAGTTTTTGGTATCTCAATTTATTTCAATTCAACTTTTACAATAACTATAATTATTCAACTTTAACGATAACTATCCAACTGATAACATTCACGTATAACGTCTATCATAAAACTGAAAACTGACGTCAGAATCATCGGCTTATATAGTTTGCTTGACTCTTCGCAAACCTTCTCGAAATGCCTAGAATGTTCTTGACAAATAAGAACGTTTTCCGACATTTCTGGACTATTCCATCTTCTTTTACTCGTACTTTTACTTATGATGTTCGCAGCACACTATAGTATGATGGGTGACATTGCACCTCTTTTCGTATTTGTAGTGTTACACTATTATTGTTGAGCGCCCTTAATATTTAATGATAGTGATGGATGTTTTAATAATAAAATAATATACAAATCTCATTAGTTATTTTTCAGTAGTATTGGTTCTCTGAATAGTATGAAACGAAGTCTCTGTCTGTGTCTGTCTATTTCTCGGTATACGTCTTCTAACGCAAGCAAGGGATTTGGATACGGTTTTCACTAGTAGAAGAGCGATACACGAGGAGAGTTTACGTGTATATTTTGTAAATATATTTCGCAAAATAGCTAAACTATGACGGTGTTCTTTGAAGCTTACGTGGCTAACGCTTAGAGATGCATCAAATCAAACTAGTTGGATTTGACCTCCGAGCAATTACTAATAGAGGGAGCGTGAAAACGAGTTTGTAGGCGATTGTTGTGTTAGCAACATCTGTAGAGGAAGTGAGGAAGCGGGCACAAGGGGGAAGGTAAACATCCTTCTTGTTCAGTGGCGTATCATTTATCTATAAAAACACACATTTTCCAAACGTTTTAATTGTAAAAAAAATAAAAAAATTTGCTAATTTTACTATTTTTAAAATGAATACCGTCTTATATGTGTCTAATGTAGAAAATGAAACAAAATCACTGTAAAGGTCTAATTCTTTCAATTGAAGAATAAAACCTTAAAATCAATTTTATTATAAATAAATACAGGAGCGACTAGTTTCGGCCTTACAGGAACATCTTCAGGCCTGTAATACAATATTCTTTAATTATTATAATAGGTTGGTCACTTACGAATAACATTAAATAGTATAAACCACAAAAATGGATCCATATTGTAGCGTTACAGCATTATAGAATTAAAACTGTAAAAATAAAAGAGCAGTGCAAACGAAACTAAAAATAAGAAAACTGAGTACGGAATCTACAAGACAAGAGGTGAGAATGAGCAATTACAAATTCACTTAAATTGCTCGTGATAACAAATAAAGCTGATAATGTAGTGGTATAGTCCCCGTCAAAGAAGGTCTGGATATGTTAAAGAGAACGGCGTTTTCTCTATAAATCTGGAGAATGTAAGGATGGGGGGAAGACGAATCTTGCTGGCTCAGGTGTAGATGGCTAGAAAAAGGAGCGTGTAGATGAAAGCTCCAGTAAATATCGCCACTTTCGTCTAATTTTTTATTCTCACTCACCGTTTCGGCTTCATCTTCAAAATTAATTTTTAAAAGAAAATAAAAGTAATCATTCATGCAAGCATATAATAAAACAACATGAATTCATTATATTTAATAACCTAATAAACGTTTGTTGCAATGAAAAAAACATATATGTGAAAATAAAAATTATGTAAATAGATAAGATTAATATTAAAATCAATTTGAAAATACAACAGATAATAAAATGAAATAAATTAATACAAGTACAAATAGAAAGTTAGTAACACACCTTCTAAAAGTAACACATTTTAAGTAGATAAATGTTTAAAAAGTTTATTCCTGAACATAACAATTCTAACGTTTTTCCCCTTTTTAATATTATGAGGGTTTTTGTAGTTGAAATGAAAATTATAATTTATTTTGGTCCTAATAAAAATTTAAACATAGGTTATCAAAGAGTAAAATACATAATAGAACTTCATAATCTTAAATCGTTATCAAAAATTATTAAAGGTAAAACTTCAAACAATAATTAGATTCTCAAACAAATTTGTAGTTTTTGTTTTGCAAAAGACTTTTTTGCCTCCTTCGGTTGCCTTTGCCACTTTTCTTTTAGTAGTTTTAAAGAGAATTTTTCTATGGAAACCAGTAGAACCATCAATTGGTTGGTAAAATTTTAATATTTTGGGTCTGGTAAGTATTGTTAAACTTTCTTCTTAGGAAGCTGTAACCTTATGGAGAATAAAAATTTAATATTAGATCAAAATCTTAATTGAGAATTATAGGCCAAAGACCAAAGGCCAAAGACCAAACTACAATAAATTCAAATTTAAAACTAATAATTAAGGCATTTAATTACACTTTCTAGTACACCTCGCTGAAGTGTAAATTTGCGATTGTCACAAAATGGGTTTTTGGAGATACAATAAGTGTGCTTTAGACCGACGATATATTTTTCATAAATTGGCAGGCTTGGAGACTAATTTCGAATGAAAAATGCCTCCAAAATGTCTCTATGGTTGCAAGTATGAAGGTCGCAACCCGCCTTAGCAATTTCACCTTTACTATCAACAGCTGTTGTTTGACAGGTCATTAGAGAATGTTTGCAATTTATGGAATATGAAGAATGTTAAGAATTTTGACGTTAGAAATAACTGAAATTCCTAAAATAATCACATAAGGAATGCATAAGCGGATTTTAAGAAAATTGTTAATAAAGTAGTTAGGATGAACCGAAAATTCTGAAAATTAATAGGGTTCTAAGTTAGAAGTAATTATTCAAGAAAATCAAAACCGCAAGTCAATCAGAACTTTCGTTCTAGAGTTATCGTGCCGGCATACATACATACAGACGACTAGACGAAACATTTTTTTTTGGATTTTCGGATTCAGAATGATCAGAAGCATGAAAAAAAGTTTTAAAAAATGGGGGTCAGAAAATTTATTCCTGAGCACGAATGCAATACTGAGGCCACATAGGAAGGGCCTCAGTAATTCAAATCAAACTCTTAAAATCAAATCAAACTCGTGAATCTCTGCTTATGCTGGTTAAATGTAAAGAGATAAACTAAAACTATGTACTAAAATATTGTAGACATTAAAAAGGCATAGAGAACAATTTACAATAACATTGTGTCTTGCGCCTAAGGTGTACTTATAATAAACATTATTATCTATTACAAATTAGTAAAAAACGATAGGTTATTTGCAAAACTTTTTCCTTCAATTCATTATTAATCCTTATTCACATGAATATGTCAGTTACCTACCTTGTGCATTCAATATAGATTAATATTGTCTTTTAGAATACATATATAATTGAAATGCTTTAGAAGTTATCACTGTGCGGGTCGCTAGTAAAATGTAAATTCAAATATATTAACACTATAAGTTTAAATATTAGTTACCATTAGACAAGGTATTTTCTAGTGTATTGTTGGTGGTGTATTTTTAAAAAATATAATTATTTTAACCTTGAATTTCAAGTCAAATTAAATGAAGTCTTAGAATTAAAACTAATATTACTAATTATAATTTAAATCTATAATCATGATTTTTTGAAAAAAAAAGTTTAAATTTATTTCATTTATAAAAAAATATTGATTGGGTATTATTCTGTGCTATGTATCTGTCTTTTCTTCCTTCCAACGTTGAGTTTTGCTATATTGCTTTAATTTTATTAAAGTCTAAAATTTGTCGTATTTCTGTTTGATTGTATACCTCAAACATCTTCAGATGTGTTGAATATATTTTAACCAATTAATAGTAGTTAACATTTAATTTTTTGTTAGTAGTAGTTTGTACAACAAGAATGGATTTGTGGCCATATCGCAAAAAGACGAAGTTTGGCACGACGCCATAGGCGTTAGTAATATAGCCCAGATTTATTAAATTAAATTCTCTAAAACCTAGAAATAAATAATGTTAAACTAAAAATCGGTAGGAATACATTACTTAGTGTGCTGAGCAACATATCAAAAAGTTCTATAGCGAAATATGCTGGCCTCATGTCATTTTTAACTAAAGCAAATTAAAAAAGTTTTCCCCAGAGATAAGGGAGATAATGATAGGAAACGCTCATAAAAAGCCAATGCTTAACAACGACCAGCTTTAACGCAGTTAATATCTGACCCACTATGTGGCGCTTTCATCTATATCAAACAACGTAGCGGGAAATTTAAAACCTGATAATAAAAGTTATATAATTATCGACTGCATTCTCATGTTCTTGTAAATAAATTTAAACAATGTAATTACGCTATATTTTATTTAAAAACAATACTACACTTTCAGTCTATTATCGATTAATTATTGTAAATCTTTTTTCTGCAGCCGTCCCGAAAATAGAACTTTCGGTATGATTTATTAAATCGAAAGTGAAACTTTACACAAATCGTACCGAAAGTAGCTATTTTCGGAATGATTTTTTTTACTTTCGGGACGATTTTTTTACTTTCGGAATAATTTTCAATATCTATGTAGGCGGCCTTAGCAATGACATTTACGGAATTTTTATTATGACATCGCTTGTCAAAATAAATTTGTTGATAGTTCCAATGTATTTTCAATTTTCCGATCCAGAAATGGAAATCGACAACGAAAGTGACGAGGAAATGATTATTCCACATGAATTCAGTGAAGCTGCTAAAGTCGCTACTTATGAATTGTTGCCAGCAAAGTCAAGAGAGAGGTATGAAATGGTCTATAATTTATTCCAAAAATGGCAAGATGATGAAAATTAATATCTCGAAAGCTAGTACAAGTACTGCAACGTCTAATACTTATTTCAACACAGCCATTTCTGCTAATATTCCTAATACTATTAATATAAGTAATTGTTATAATTGTACATTTAATGTTCATAAGTAATATTTATAGTATCTATCCCTATTTTTTTTTAATATTTTATCTAATAAACGGCTGCAGAAAAAATATTGTACGTAACGCTACCCAAAAGTGATTTTATGGGACTCGCAGGCTTCCAGGACTCGCCTACGGCTTGCCCTCGAAACTGCCTACTCATCGGGTAAAATATCACTTTCGGGACTTGTTACGTAAATAACTATTCCTGAAAAATATTTTTAAATTTTTTATCGTTATTTATAACATTACATTTTTGTTTTTATTTTCTAAACGAATGGCCAATGGTGTCTTTTTTAAAAATGTTGAGTGCAAACTCAATAATAGGAATTCAGATATTTTTCTTTTTATGTCAAATCTTCTTTCTAACGTTTTGAAGCCATTTTCTTGATCTAAAACAATAAATAATACATAAATACCTACTTTGTGACAAAAGTTGATTCCGTTTTATGTTACTCATATGACTAGATGTTACTTTAATTAATTAAAGAACACCACATTGAAGTTGTTTTATTTATTTATTTATGTGGCATGTGTTACTAATGCAATACGTTCTCCGACTTATTGTAATATTACAAAATATAATTATTGTCCTCAAATTTCACACAAAAACAGCCACAACTATTTCACTTAGTTGATGTACAATTATGAACTCAAAATTTAAAATTTAAATTCAGGATTCTTCGATATACATAAAACTAACTGACATTTACATTTACCAACTGTCCACTGCTGTCCACGTCTACTGTTGTCTGTCTCAGTGGTGACAACGAAATGATTTAAATCGTATTTATTCGATTTTTTAACTCTCTGAACAAAGTACGATTGGATCAGTGAGATCGTACGTGAAAATATGATCTTCATTTTTTAGTAGGTTTATTTAAATATCTGCAACAACTTCAGAACATAAAACAATAAAAATCAAAAACTACTTGCAAAGATTCATAGGCCGTTCATAATTTCTAAAGGCAGTTATTTTCGTTCTCACTTATCGTGATTTTGACCATGGTGATTTTGTACCAACACAAACTATCACAGCATAAGAAAAGCTTACATGTAAAATTTCAATCACTTTCAAGTGACAGTCATTGATTACTTTATGTGTTAATTTAAAGTTTCATTTATTTTCTTTAGTTTTTTTTCGTTGTAAACATTTTTATAAATAGATAAATAAATTTTCATGCCAAAGAGTTTTTTATTTCTTCATTCCATTTAAGCCATATTATGCTATATATGTACCTAATATACGATTTATTTGTCGAAATACCATTTTTCTACTCTACTTGTACGATCTCTTTAAAAAATATTTGGCAGCACTGATCTGTTTGCAAACGACGTATATTTTTAGTTAACATCTGAGACGCATAGATGCCGCCATCGTTGCTGTGGTCGTTGCTTTTCCTATCTTTATGTCCCTGATCTCTGGTTTTCCCTATAATAATGCATTTAATTTTCCATTTAGCTCTATTCGGCATTCCAACGAACTGCTAAAATGCTGCCAGTGGAAACTGACAGTTTAGATATGGCAACCCTGTGGGCCTGTTGCTTAGAACATGCTCTAAGCTTAAAACGTCTGTTGTCATTGACACGGTTAGTAATACATATATAATTATATAGATTGCTCGAAGCGGTTTGTTTGCGAGCGGCCATATTGCCTGGCAAGTGTAATTTGAATTGGTTAAGCAAAAATTTATTTTAAAACCACTCCAGCTTTTGAATAATGAAATAAAAATAATGACCCACAGTTTCACTTCAAGGCATAAGCTTATGTTTATTTTTAAAAACATGGATGATCAGTCCATATAAATATCTACATAATTGATCCTGTCAAATCACCAAGCTTACAGTGTTGCCATATTATAACCTATCATGTGCCTGTCAGTGGCCTGTCATTTCCTACGGGCAGCCATTTTGTTTGGAATTCCTAATTAATGTAATAGTAATTACCTACTGAATTCATATCTTTTTAATGAGGGGTAACAGGCGAAGTGTCACCGCCAGATGGAACTACTGAAACGCGAGGTTAATATTAAACGTCACTTTCATGTGGATGAAGTGCGTTTTAATTTTATATAGTTTTAAATGATTAATTTGAGAAAATAATGATTAAAATTGATAAATGGATAAATAAGGATCAATTAAAGTGAAGGACCTAAAAGAAGGGCTAAAAAGAAGAGGTGATTAAGTGACTGAAACTGTGGAAAATGATGAAAAGTAATTAGTAAATTTTTAAGTAATGTATTTAAGCTAATTTCTTTTATATTTTAATAATTTCAGGCATATATCTATAATACTCACTGTATAATATTTATACTCTATTGATATCGTGACGAATATTCAACCATTATATAGATTTAAGCAGATTATGGTTGGCACTTTTGAAAGAGCTAAATTATTTGAATGTAAACATTTTTATGGACTAAAATTACTATTAAAATTATAGTAAATCTTTTTCACATTCAAGAATTTGCATAATTTAAGATTGTAATTAATTAGTAAATCGTAATTTTAGAGCCTTTTATGTAAGAAAATTTGTAATAAATTGATATGGATATGAGTTTGATATTCAGGATTTTAGTTTATATTGATCATAGTGTGATATATTTTTTATGTTTAACTTGATAATTTTTTTTTTTAAATAATTATTACTCAACCATATCATGAGTTATACGAATTAACCTTTATTAATTTCTGTTATTGCTCCGGCTATTACTCTTATCATCTCACGGGTCTTGGATTCTGGCGCTATTCCTTGTTAATATGAATCTTTTTTTTTTTTTTATTTAATAAGTTACCTTTCTCGATTAGAGTGTTATTTTCCCAATTAATCAATAAAATATTCCTTTTACAAAAATATTAGTTTCATTTTATTTACAAACCAAATCATTTCAACATTTTGATATAAATAGGAACAAGAAAATTATTTATAATCAATTTTGTGGATAGAAAATGGCGGACACGCCATCTATTGGAGGATATTACAGTATGCTGTGCTCTGAAAACGAACTACTTTACTTAAGCAAACTGAAACTAGCTTTCTGTAATTACCCTTCTTAAAATATTTGTAAAGAGCTCTATACATCTAACCTAAATTTAAAGAAATTTATTTACACCAAACCAATGCAGAAATGCAGAATACAGAACGTAACAAAATGTTTATTGTGTTTAAAAACCGAAAGTCTATTAATAAACTGTTCAAAAAAAAAACTTTTAAAAGTAAGTAGCTTGCAGTATCGTTTTTTAAACAACTTGTTTAAACTTTTTTACTCACTAAACATCAGTTCTTTCCTAGTTAAAGTTATTTTGATTCCAGGAATTGGAAATATAATCCTTCTCAACATGGACGAAATGGCCGATTCCCACAGAATCGTCTGTCTGCTCGGTGACCGGAGTTTAATACACGATTTGCTCTTTCTAGTTAACGGTAGGTAATTTTTTTACTCACCCAGGATGTACATAATAAAATTTAAAAGAATATTTTATTATTTTTAGGTTGCAACTGCTTAAATTATATCAAGAATTCCAATTTTTAATTTAAAAAAAAAAATCTCCAACGTTTGTCAAAAACTCCATCTCAAAATCAACAACCCCTTAGTTACCCCTTGGATACCAATCATCCAAAAAAAAGAAAAAAGTAAAGGTAGGTTCGTATGTTTTTTTTTTATGTTATTGAGATACTCTTTGTGGTCATTGCAATGTGATTTTTTTTTTTAATTATGTTTACTTTTTAGTGATTTTTTTTTTTTAAGTGAACCTTTATTGTTTAATCATTATTTAATATTTTTTTTATCACTTATGACAGCTAATGTTTCTTTTTACTTACAAAGTTACTGTACTAATTGTCACAGTGTACAGTTCGTCCCAAATTAGAATTTACTTTTGTTATTTCATTTCAACATTCCCTAAAATTTGTTGAATCTTTTATTTTTCAGAAGAAACAAGAAAAGTTCAACGAATTTTATAATCATTAATTATTAATTATTTTAATATTCCCTTTCTTTTTTGTTAATGATAGGTAACCATAATATTAAAGATATCTATTTTTTTTTTTTTAGTTTGTGTCTTCATAGAATTTATGCAACTGTTGTATATTGAAAATGCCCCTGATTTTTCCTGTTACTGGATGTGTCAGTTCGTAGCTGTTCACCCCATCTTTAGTTGTAATTCGATATGGACCTGTGTATGGTAATTGGAGCTTTGTACACGAGTCATTTCGTCGATTGGGAACTCTTAGTGCTTTCAAAATGACTAGATCACCATACTTAAAGGTAATCCTTTTCTTTTGTTTATTTAACCGCTTATTTACATTTTTGGCTGCATTCTGCTCTAACTTTTGCTTTGCTTTTTGTAGGATATCCGTGTATTTTTCCTTGTTTTCTATCTCCCATGGCCTTATTGGATACTGATCTTTCAACAAGATTATAGGAGCTATTTCTGTCACTGTACTAGGTACGTGATTCATGTAGTTCTGTATTTTTATTAGGTTTCGTTCCCACAATCTTTGTTCTTCATGTACTAATATCCTCAAATGTTTTATGATTTCTTTTATAACTCTCTCCGCTGGGTTTGCACATGGGTGTCTTATGCTTGTAAAAATGGGATTGATTTTTGATTTCCTTAGCCATGTTTTTAAATTCGTGTTGTTGAAGTATGTTGCGTTATCCATTATGATATTTTCTGGAATACTTATATTTATAAAATATCTTGTTAAACATTCTTTGACGGTTTTTTTATTAGTTTTCTTACAGGAATATGTCATTACATATTTTGAGAAAATGTCGGTAATAACAAAAATATGTTTATTTCCTTCCTCACTGGGTACAAGATTAGAAATGAAATCCACTGCTATTATCTCTAGTGGTCTCTTAGCCACTATAGATTTTGGCATATTTTCACAGTGTCTATTTTTTTCTTTTGCAAATTGGCATAATTTGCAACATCTTATAATGTCTTTAGTTATTGTCAAATCATTTTTGCTAACATAGTTTTCTCGAAAAACTAGTAGAGTTTTCCTAGCTCCTATATGATTATATTTTTCATGTATATCACTTAGAATTATTTTCGCCAGAGTATTTGTTATGACAAATAATTCATTTTCACCGCTGTTTTTTATAAAGATGTTATTTTTCATAGTGCATTTTCTTTTTTCCTCTGTGGTTAGATTGTTTTGGTCTTCCTTTAATTTTTCTTCTGAATAAATGCCTTTTTTTTCTTTTAAAATATTGTAACCGATTGAGATTTGATTTCTATCTGTCGTTTTATTCATGTTATCCATCCTAGTGATTGCATCTGGTACAATATTCTCCACTCCTTTAACGTATTTTATCTCAAAAGAATACTCTTGGAGTAATAATGCCCATCGATGAATCCTTGCGTTTTTATACCTGTTGTTCAGAATAGACGTTAAAGCTTGGTTATCCGTTTCAATTATGAATTTTCCTCCCAATAAGAAGAAACGTAACTTGGTAATACAGAAAATGATACTTGCCAACTCTAGTTCACTAGCTCCATAGTTTTTTTCAGACTTTTTAGTTAAACGTGATACAAAAGAGATGGGTACCTCTGTTTCTTCATGTATTTGTGTAAGTACACCCGCAAATCTGTTGACCGATGCATCTGTTTTTAGAATGAATTGCTTTGTATAGTCAGGATGGTATAGTCTAATTTGTTTGGCAAATTCTGTTTTTATTTTAAGAAAAGCATCTTCCTTTTCTTGGTCCCATTTCCATTTTATGTTTTTTCTTAGTAGTGTTACTAGTGGCAATTCCATTTCTGATAGATTAGGAACCATTCTTTTGAAGTAATTTAATGTTCCCAGAAAACCCCTCAAAGTTTTTAGGTTCGTTGGTCGTTTATAATTTTCAATAATTTTAGATCTTTCAGGATCCATACTAATACCAGTACTGTCTACTTTAAAACCTAAATAAACTGTTTCTTTCTTAAAAAATTGACATTTATTTACGTTGAGTTTCAAACCTGCTTCATCCAAAGCTTTCAATATTTCTTCTATGTGTTGAAGATGTTCAGTTTCATTTCTGGAAAAAATTAAAATGTCGTCGATATAGTGTAGAGTAAATTTTTCAAACTTATTTAAAATTTTGTGTAGAGCTTTTAGTAACGCTGATGTGGCTGTCTGTATACCAAAAGGTGTGACACAGAAACGATATACTACACCATCTACTATGAATCCTGTGTAGTCTCTACTGTTCTCATTCAGTGGGATTAGCCAGAAGCTGTGTTTGAGATCTAGTTTCGTAAAAATATTTGCATTTGTTATTTTTCCTAATATTGCCTCAACTGTAAGTGGTGCTTCGTACTCAGGAATAGTACATTTGTTTAAATTTCTGGCATCTAAACATATTCGCATGTCACCGTCTTTTTTCTTGACAATTACTATTGGATTGATGTACTGTGTGGTGCTATGTTCTATTATTTTATTTTGTAATAGTTTATCAATAGTTTTTTTCATGTCTTCTCGATATTGTTGAGGTATAGGGTATGATTTTGATTTGAAACCCCTAATATCTTTGACTTTTATTTCATGTACGTAGTCTTTTGCTACTCTTGCTTCTTCTTTTACGAGGCCATCATATTTCCCAATCAAATTTCTTACTTCATTCTTTCTACTACCATCACAATCAATGCTTAAATTATTTAAATTATTTTTCATCTTTGATTCCTCGTTATATTCTTTATTATCTTCACTCCATTCCTTATTCATATTCCCTATATTCTTGTACAGTTCATGTTGTTTGTTGATTGATCTTATCTTTTTTGTTTGGTTTACTTCTTTGGATTCTTGTCCATTTTCCACGTTATTTTTAAAATTTACATTTGTACCCTTTATACAAAATTGTTTATTTTTGTAATCTATGACACCTTTATGCTTGTTTAATTCGTCTGATCCCATCAGTACATCGTATTCCATATCCGGGACAATCAATAATTGCATACTTACACTTACATTATTAAAGTTCACATTTACAATAACACTCTTGTTTGTTTCGCCTAGTCTTCTTCCACTTATTCCTATTAGTTTTATTTTTGGAATATTAATTATATTGTTATTTACAGAATCATCACATTTATCAATCACTGATTGTTTGATAAGTGATCCTTCTGATCCACTGTCTAAAATAACATTTATATTTATTTTATTTACATTTGCATTTATTATTGCTAATTCGAGCTTATTTTTTTGTTGCAGGTCATCATGCAGTTTAATGAACTCTCTAGGATGGACATAACTACATAAACCCCCCGTTATGCCATCCTTTAAAGAAAATTCTGAGGATGGTCCTCAGTTGAAGAGATATGAGTATGCTGGTTTACTTCTTCAGCACCTCTGGAAGAAACGTCGTTTTCGTCAATATGCGTCCTTTGAAAATTTACACGTCGTACATTGTCGTTGGAGGTATTGCCTTCTGCATTCCTCTCTTCATATCGACCCCTGGAATAATTTTGTTCATACGTACGATAGTTATTTCTGCTATTATTTTGATTCTCTTGTCTGTAATTATTGTTATTATTATAGTATAGTTTATTATTGTTATTGTTTAAAGAACGTCTGTTATCGTTATTGTAATTATTTCTATATCCTCTATTGTTATTGTTTTGTTGATAATTTTCATTACTGTTAAAAGGTCTGTTGTTTTGATTAAAATGATTATTATTTTGTCTGTACTGGTTATTATTTTGTCTGAAGTTATTATTTGGTAGTTGTCTGTTGTAATTGTGATTAAGATCTCTATTATTGTTATTGTTTAACTGTCTTTCATATTTTTCCCCGTAATTTGTATTATTACTAGTAGTTCTTTCTACTCTAGCAATGTAACTTAATAGCCCTTCAAAAGTTTTTATATTTTGTACACCCACAGTCTCAGTAATAGAGGGTTTGAAATGTCTTGACATGTACATTACAATTTCTTCTTCTCTTAGAGCTGGTTCTAAATGTTGCATATGCGTGTATAATTGTAAAATGTAGTTCGTCATTGTCGTACCTTTGTCATTGTATTTTCCAAAGTATAATCTTTCCCTAGCTTGTCCTTGTTGAATATCGCCCCAAAATTGTCTATTAAATTTTTCTTCAAATTCTTCATAATTTGTTAAATTAGTTTCAATGCATGAAAACCATACTTGTGCCTGTCCACTCAAACTATTTCTTACTATTTCCCTCCATTCTTCAACATTTCCTGTTTCTTTTAATTTATTTCTCATAATTTTGTTAAAAGTTATGGGATGAATTTTCTTGACATCCCCGTCAAATTTGCTTAAACTTTCTTGATAATGATGGATATTACGTATTATATTCCTATCATCATTAACGCCTATTCTCTCAATGTTTTGTATTCTGTGATGCAAATTTTCCTTTGTGGTTTTTAAATTATTCTCCAATTTATCTTTTTCAGTAATTATTATTCGTCTTAATTTTTCATTCTCCACCTCTACTATGCTTAAGTTCTGTCTTATTTCTTCTTTTAGATCCTTTTCTATGATTTGTATCTCTTTGCTGTTCTTTAAAATCTTTCTTTCTAATTCTTCTTTGCCTAATATTGTGTTGCTTTTATTCTTTAATTCTGTTCTTATCTGTTTTTGTTCCTCTTGTAATTTATTTATGTATTCTTTGTTTGCCCGTATGTTGTTTTTATTTTGTTCCATTTCTTTCGTTAGCGTATTAAGTTTTCTTTTGATTTCTATACTTACGTCTTCTAATTTCTTTTCTAGTATTTCTTGTCCTCTCTTCGCATCTTCTTGACCTTTCTTCATATCTTCTTTCATTTCTTCTTGACCTTTCTTCATATCTTTCAGAAAAGCTAACATTTGCATCAGCATAGTGTCCTTTTCTCCTACTGTTCCTTCTCCTGTTCCTTGTATATCCAGTACCTCCTGTGGTGTTTCTTCTGGTATTTCTTCATTTAGTTCATTTTCTTTGTTTTCCAAAGTATTGTCTGTATTTTCATCATTTTCGTCTTCTCTAACTGGTTTAGTGTTTCCACTTCTTAGATCCATTTTAAATTATGTATTGTTTTATTAAAATTTAAAAATATAAGTTTGTTATTAAATATACTATTAAAGCAATATTTTTTTTTATACTAAAAAAAAAATTCAAAATGCAATTAACCTTTCAAAAATTAATTTTTTTTTTTTTTTAATTATTTTATATAAATACGCCTCTGTTTATTTCGAGCACCACGTTGGCTAGCCAATTGATATGGATATGAGTTTGATATTCAGGATTTTAGTTTATATTGATCATAGTGTGATATATTTTTTATGTTTAACTTGATAATTTTTTTTTTTAAATAATTATTACTCAACCATATCATGAGTTATACGAATTAACCTTTATTAATTTCTGTTATTGCTCCGGCTATTACTCTTATCATCTCACGGGTCTTGGATTCTGGCGCTATTCCTTGTTAATATGAATCTTTTTTTTTTTTTTATTTAATAAGTTACCTTTCTCGATTAGAGTGTTATTTTCCCAATTAATCAATAAAATATTCCTTTTACAAAAATATTAGTTTCATTTTATTTACAAACCAAATCATTTCAACATTTTGATATAAATAGGAACAAGAAAATTATTTATAATCAATTTTGTGGATAGAAAATGGCGGACACGCCATCTATTGGAGGATATTACAGTATGCTGTGCTCTGAAAACGAACTACTTTACTTAAGCAAACTGAAACTAGCTTTCTGTAATTACCCTTCTTAAAATATTTGTAAAGAGCTCTATACATCTAACCTAAATTTAAAGAAATTTATTTACACCAAACCAATGCAGAAATGCAGAATACAGAACGTAACAAAATGTTTATTGTGTTTAAAAACCGAAAGTCTATTAATAAACTGTTCAAAAAAAAAACTTTTAAAAGTAAGTAGCTTGCAGTATCGTTTTTTAAACAACTTGTTTAAACTTTTTTACTCACTAAACATCAGTTCTTTCCTAGTTAAAGTTATTTTGATTCCAGGAATTGGAAATATAATCCTTCTCAACATGGACGAAATGGCCGATTCCCACAGAATCGTCTGTCTGCTCGGTGACCGGAGTTTAATACACGATTTGCTCTTTCTAGTTAACGGTAGGTAATTTTTTTACTCACCCAGGATGTACATAATAAAATTTAAAAGAATATTTTATTATTTTTAGGTTGCAACTGCTTAAATTATATCAAGAATTCCAATTTTTAATTTAAAAAAAAAAATCTCCAACGTTTGTCAAAAACTCCATCTCAAAATCAACAACCCCTTAGTTACCCCTTGGATACCAATCATCCAAAAAAAAGAAAAAAGTAAAGGTAGGTTCGTATGTTTTTTTTTTATGTTATTGAGATACTCTTTGTGGTCATTGCAATGTGATTTTTTTTTTTAATTATGTTTACTTTTTAGTGATTTTTTTTTTTTAAGTGAACCTTTATTGTTTAATCATTATTTAATATTTTTTTTATCACTTATGACAGCTAATGTTTCTTTTTACTTACAAAGTTACTGTACTAATTGTCACAGTGTACAGTTCGTCCCAAATTAGAATTTACTTTTGTTATTTCATTTCAAAATATATTTACGAACAAACATTTAAATTGTATTTTATTTATCAACCCATGGGGTAATTTTGCAAAATAACTTCTTATACTATAGGTAATTAAGGAATTACAAATTAAAATGTTGGTAGGTAGGTAGGTAGGTAGGTAACTTTTCAACAACGTTATGTCAGTAGAACATTTTATTTCAATTAGGAGATCCTCCGTAAGAGAAACACTAATTACCTTTTAAATGTGTTTATTAATTATGTAAAAAGTATATATTAATGTAAACATAATCTCAAAACATCAAATTAATACTTATTTTTTGAATGTACTTTTGCAAAACAATTACAAATTTGCAGGAAATAATGCAGACAATTTTTCTTATTTACTTATTGCTTATTGTTATCTAGTATACTATAAAAACAATTTTAAATAGTAATTTTCTCACTTTGTTTTAATGAGATATAAACATACACCTAAAAAACACTTAATAAGGCATAAACCTAACAACTTTGCCAAATTTCAGATAATTTTACTTTCCTATATAAAGTGTAACAATTTTAACTCAATTTGCCACAAAATGACATTGTTTTCGCACCCTGTTCATCAAAAGAAATGAGCTTCTGACATTCAACGATTCAGAAAAACTAGGTATATGTGGCAGATATTAGTAACCAGGTAAGCCAACTTTTTTCTCGTTAGAGAGGTACCACTGAAATACCTATTTTTTAAATAAAATAATAATATTAACATTTCAAAATAAAATAGTTTTTTGACAGGTCATTCCATAAACCTCGCGTTACAGGAACGCTATCTGGTGAATAATAAAATATTACCACTAATTGAAATTCTGGTTTTGTAGCGGCTTTTATAAGCATAGGGTCTTACTAATATTTATCCAGCTTGCATATTTAGTGCTCTCTTTTCCTGGATATCGTAAAATGTTTAGTTCCCTTGCATTACTAGAACTTCAACAGAAAAATATATTGAACTTAGTGGTTAAAGAAGATCATTGAATGCAAAACACCTAAACCATTATATAAATTGGCTATCGATCCACTATCCTTGTCAGGAATGCATTTCTTTTTTATGTCTATTGTTTGGGTTTATTGGAGATCAGACAAACCCTTAATTGTCATAATACAATGGAATTTGGCAACCAAAATAGTTTTTCAATTAGCATCCGTTAATTCGTAAAACCCATTAACGCTCAGTGGGTCATCAACGACCCAGGGTAGAGCCGTGCTCACTATTTTAATCAATTTAATTGAAAACAGTTTTTATATTTTCAGTGTGATTATATTTGGAATAGTTATAAAAAATTGTAAAAAAATTATTTCATGAAAAATGGCGATACTAGGCTGTGGGTCACCAACGACCCACTGAGCACACGACTACAATAAAACTTGCCAGTTGATGGAACTATAAAAATTTTATTTGCCTGTTTATTTTTGGTGATATAAAACGAAACATTTATCATGAAGAGCTACTTCACAAGTAGAACATCCTTTTGTTGATTTGTTCTTACAAACAGCGCATCTTCTTCTTGCCAAATTAGTGAGGATTATGTGTCGAGCATTGAGTCTAGCAGGTAAAGGATAGTTCCTTGTAGATGTAGGTCCAGACCTGAGGGGTGCAGTTCCATATTTGGCTAACATGGTTTTGACAACCTCCCTCCTAAATGTTAAGTTGTCAAGTGCTATACCATGTACTCTGGCCAGATGCCAAGCATTATTCATGACAACATCAAATAGCCATAAAATGATGGGCATATACCATTTCTTCTCACGCAAAGATATCCGATAGTTAGCAACATTATTATCCATCTGATCAACTCCACCCATATTTCTGTTATACATGGATACAATATTTGGTTGAGGTATTTCTACTTTTTTTTTGTCTTTTGCGGAGTAACGTAAAGCTTTCTGCATAGGCTGTGCTCCAAATTGATTGGATAACAATGTTACATTGCTGTTATCCTTCCAACGTACTGCAACGAGATTATGGTCCTTATCAAATCTGGTATCTTTTTTCTTGTAATATTCATCTCCAGGAAGGCCACAATTATCAGTTCTATTAGCTCTCAGGGTTCCTGTTGCTGCATATCCCATTTCTCCCAGCAAGCTCACCAGTTTCGCAGAGGTGAAAAAATTATCAAAATACAATGAAAATTTGAAATCTTCAAAATGTTTTTTCAAAATTGAAGCAAAATTTAAAATGACGGATTCTCCAAGACCATATTCCACGCCATCTTTTTTGCGGCCCTGATAAATATCTAGTTGAACATAGTATCCAAGACGAAGGGCTAAGATCCATGCCTTGAATCCAAAACGAATAGGTTTGCCACGGATAAATTGTTTGCATCCGTGGCGTCCAAAGTACGGAATCATCGATTCATCAATTGAAACAGATTGCTCGATGGGCATGTATTTTAAAAAGTTTTTATTAAAGGCTTCTATAAGCGGCCTCACTTTTGCCATTTTATCCGATTGATCTATCTTATTGTTATCCACAACGTGTAAATTTTGAAATATTTCTTCAAATCTTTTCCTCCTCATTGAACCAGAGACTAGATGATTTTGAACGTCGCTCGACTCTTCCCAATACATCCGACGTCTAGGAAGTACATTATAACCACTGAGATACAGAATTCCTAGGAATGCATACATTTCCTCGGTGGACAACGTTAGTTTCCTATTGTTTGACATTGCATACATAACGGTATCATTCACAATATCTGTTACTATTTCCTGTGTCATAAACAGTTCAAAAAATTCCAACGGGTGGCTTTCCCTAGATAAGGTCAATGGCATCGGAAAAATTTCAGACCACAAATCACATACTGGAAGTCGCAAGTCACCATCTATCCATTTACGTACATCTGATTTTTGTTTTTTCATTTTCTTAGCCGGCTGTTGAAGTGTTTTATTTTCGTCATTTTCAATAATTTCATTATTATCGATTTCCTGGCTTTGCCCTGGTAATAATTCATCAGCATTGATATCATTTATATATAGCTCTGCCTCTGCTAGTAACTGATTTTTCTTCAAACGGTCTGGATCATTGCAACCCTCGTCTCCAGAATCTTCATCTGTTATATTTCCCGTATTTTCAGGTGGACTAATATATATATCACATGTATTGTGATCATTCTTGTCAATATTTTCCAGCTCTGCTAACAATTCATAAGCTGTTAGAGGTCGTTTTCTAAAAGTAAAATAACTCTGTAGGTACATTTTGTAATGTTTTACAATTTCTTACCTTTCCGGTTTACTCATTTTCATTAAAAAAAAAACACATTCACTTTTTTGCTTTGACAATATTCACAATTATAACCCTGATGCTGCCAGTGTAAAGTCAACAATGTCTCAAACACCGCGAAATCGTCTCTAACTACCCAACCTAATAACATATATCATTCATAAATGTAGGCCACTCTAGTGCTCAGTGGGTCGTTAGCGACCCATCCTGTTTAGTGGATCAAATAGTGTTAGAAAATGTTAGTATTTTTCATTAGCTTTGATTCTAATTATATTCTCATACCCTTGTCATACTTTGAAGATACTGAGTATGTTCTTGATTTGAAAGAAGTTGACGTAATCTATTTTATTTTACCACCTAGCCACTAGCGATAATTCATCAAGACATATAAATTGATTCTCTAACCTATTGACGTAATATTATTGAAAAATATATAACTTGGTAATATCAACATGTTGTTGGTAAAAGTTATCATTGATAAAATTCAAGCGAAAGTATATGTATACCAAATAAAAATAATAAATAAGTACTGGGTCGCTAGTGACCCACTGAGCGCTAATGATTGACTTTTTTTGAAAATAGTGGACAATAATGGGTTTTATTAGAAACGAAGTTGTACGAGTGAATTCGGAATCATTTTTAATGAGAATAGCTTGGGTTATCAAAAAGTCTGGACACAATACGCAATACCATAAGTATAAACTGTCCCAAATGCAACCTGCACTTTTTAATGAGGTGTCTATGAGAAAAACGGTCAAGTCTATAATTTTGAAAATGTTTTGCTCTTTTTCGGATTACACAAATTTCTTATCTGTTGTAGCTGTTATAGACGAAGGCTATCTTCTTTGAGCATTAATTTGGCCTATACCATTAACATTTGGAGCTCTACTTAAATCCTACAAGAATTACGCCCCGCAACAGTTCTGTATACATTTAAAAATGTAATGTTTAATGTTGACGTGTTGCGTCTGCAAAGCAGAAAAACAAAGACTTCTCGAAATAAATACATAGATATGTTTTTCGATAGCAATACTACAATCTATCTCTCATAAGTTGATTAATTATCAAATGGAAAAAGCAAATATATGTTAATTAATCTGTTGACCAACATTTTAAGTAGATGTAAGACAGGCAGCAGCAAATGCGGACATCATGACTCTGAAAAAGTTAACAAACGTCAGGAAGTCACGGTTGTGGCAACATACAATAACATAACTGTTATGCTGCTAAATAGATCTGGAAATGATACAAATATTACGGTTATGTTATGTTGAGAATGGGGTGTTAATAAACTGCGACCTAAAAGATCTATTGTGCCCCCTTCTGTCACCACTGCACTAAGGAAATGTCTCAATGCCTATAGCGACCCTTCCAATCCTATTTTCTAAAGGAAGTGTAGGATTTCAAGTGGCTTCAAGTTAGGTAAATCTCCCTCTTCTATTTGATATCCTCCTAGATATAGTGCCCTTGGATTCTGGAGTGCTACACATTCAGTTAGGATGTGAATGGATGTTTCGTTATCCTCCTCACAGAATCTGCACTCAGTATCCTCTACTACTCTCAGTTTACTAAGGTGTCCTTTTAGTTGACAATGCCCGGTAAGGGTCCCTGATACAATACGTAGCCTGTTCTTGCTCAGGCAGATGCAGGCTTCCGATCTTTGCTGGTTATATTCACCCAGAAGTATCTTGGTCTATCTCAGCCCCAAGAGATTGTTCCAATTCTTTTTTAATCTCTCCTAATATTATGTTACTGCTGATACCGCAGAACGGCTCAGGTCCTACAAAGGGTGTTTGAGCCTCTTTCCTTGCAAGACTATCTGCAATCTCCTTACCCTGTACCCCGTTATATCCCGGCACCCAAGTGAGAGTAACTCTATTTTTCTCGCCTAGCTCATTCAACATCTTCAGACCATTTTTAAGCTGATTACGTAAGAGCTCATCGCTTTGATGGCTGCTTGACTATCAGACATGATAATAATCTCTTGTCTATGATAGTTTCTCTCGATGTTAAACTGGATAAACTTTTCGATGGCGTGAATTTCCGCCTGGAAGATGCTTGGGTATTTTCCCAAGCTTTCGGAGTGCTTGGTTTTCAGCCCATACACTCATATTCCAGTTCCTTCTATGGTTTTGGAACCGTCCGTATACCACTGAATAGCACGTCATTCGGTTTCAAGCGCGATATATTCTTGGCTCCATTCTTTCTTGCAGCCTAGCTCTGTGGTTTTGAAGTTTTTCACAAAACTGTACTTCTTTTGCATTTCATCCTGGGGCATGTCCCAAGTAAATATTATGGTTACATGTCCTGTTCAATCTTCAAATAAATGAAATTTAAGATCAAGTAGGTTCCAAGAAGGATTACTTAATGTTTGCTTATGCAATTAGAAGCTGTGGAATATCATCCCTTTTTGGCAAACAAAAGAAGTAAGGAATTAAACTTTTAAAGAAAAGAGAGATTCAATATTTTGCTGCTGTTTTTAATAACTCATTAGCTTTAAAATTTAATGTAGTAATGGTCGGAGAAATATGTATTATGCACCTTTACCGTTCGAAGAGCTTTAGCTTGGACGAGCTCCAAAGTAGGATATATGCTCGTACTTTTGACACTTCAAGCTTTGAATTTACCACAATTCCGCTAATAAGTACTGCATGCGAACAGTAAACATATTTGTAGTTAGACGATGTTTTTTTTATAAAAATTAGGGCGTGATTGATTTTGTTGCTTAAAATCTTTTTAAGGTTCAATAGTGGAAGAGAAATTCACTTCCCTCATATAACTTTAGTTGGAAGAAAAGTGGTGAAATATTAGTGCCTGTAAACCAACACCGCTAGATAAACTGTTGCACATTGTATATGCTGTGGGTGTAAATCTGAATACCTGCCTTGATCTTACTGTAGAACTGCAGTCCCTGATTGCTTAAAGGGGTAAAAGCTGCAGTTACTATGCTCCAGTAAATAAAGTTAAAATCGACGATGATCAAGAAGAAATATAAGTGAATATACTTAAAATGAAAAAGAAGATTTATTTTTGTTTTAAGTTCCGGCTCTTCTCATTTTGTTTTCGTATTTTGTTTAAAAATATATTGCATGTGACTTTTCTTTATTTTGCTTTTACTCTTTCGAGCTATTTCCAAATAAAACTTCTGTTGGAACAAAGTCTTTTATTATTGAGTTTAATTACATGAATGGTAAGATATATAAACATATTGACGGCAAAACACGATAAGTAAAATAATATCCTGCATAAATCACAAAATACCCACCTATGCATGTTTTTATCAAGAAGTCGGCATAGGACGACATGGTTGCTGTTCAGTACACTAACTATAATATTTCTACCAAATTTGAGATGTACAATAGTTTTGTCAGAGTCAATCCTTAAAATATCTGGGCTTTTAGATGAACAGTGGAATGAGTACATAAGTGTGTAGAAATAAAATTTAATTATTTAATTATGCTTAGGTTCTAAAGACAAAGTTCCGATTTGTATTTATTCTAAACTTTCCACTATTCCAAAATGTTTTTCAATTTTTATAATTTACCTTTTTTCCTTTGACTATAAGCGAAGTATGGGTTATGGTCTTCACCACATCAGTTGGACTTTAAGCTTGGCTCTAAAGTCAGAGGATTTCACTATTCTCTTTAAATTAGGCCAGTAAATATTATTTCAAACCAACTATGCCCTGGTTTCTTCGCATCTATAGATGGATTATAACTTTAAAACCCAATCGTATTAATTAGCCACTTATTACAATATTTATTATTTATGATTTTGTAAGGTTCAATTTGGTTAACTTCAGAACAATTCAGGATCGTTCCTCTTATTCTGCCAACGAAGACGCATGTCATTTGTCACGTCTTGCTAACCATGATCGAATCCTATAAATACATTTTATTTGAATTATTAATTTATTACATATTTAATTGGTTTAACTATTGTTTTGTAACCAGAATTAGTCTTTTTGGAATATTTTCTAAATAATTTAAATTTTCAAATATTTTGATTTTTCTAAGATTTCCTGTGGTGATATCTATTGGACGTAGGTTTATAAGTTTTATATTCTTTTATACAATAATTTTTATTACACAATATGTTTTAGGATGGCTATGATGATGGATTTGTAAATCCGAAAGCGCTCAGCCTAATATAAAGTTTTACACATGATGTACTGATTTTACTCTTCAGCTTACTTTTATTTGTATAATATCTCCAATTTTTATTTTTGTTATTTAAATTGGCAAAATAAATTCGAATAATTAAAGTTCGAACTATAAAATTCAAACGACAAAACATGGCTCTGTTCTAAAGACTCTAAAATAATTTACGTTCTCACTTGTTATTTGTTATTATTTATAAAATTATCGATAAATAAATTTACAATCAACTCTGGCTACAAATAAAATAGTTGATTCCATACATATTGATAGTTAATATTGTGACGAAAGTCTAATTTATTTAAACTTTATTTATTTAAAAACACACTATTTACAATTTATTTCAGACGTACTATTTAATTTATATAATATTTGAACACCAACTAACAATTCTAATTTATTTCTTAAACTTTTACTTTTCAATACGACGTTCTATACTAAACTAAACTCGGCGCTAATATTTATATTATTTCAACTTCGCTACTGGAAAATGCTAGAAGCATCCGACAGTCGACTCGAACGTTCAGCGGCAGGCATCTCGTCGTTTCTTGTTCATTCTACAAACGGTCCGATTGTTTCCACACGTCATTGTTGCTCCGATAACGAGTTGGTTGCGTGCGTAGACAGAGTCGGACTTAAACATTTCATAACAATATTAACTTACCTACGTTAAACAATACGTTTAATGCAATCGTTTTTTTTTATGTATTAATATTATGACCTTATAGAAAGACTATGATGATGGATTTGTAAATCCAAAAGCACTCACTTGAATTTAATAAAATGTATTTTAACACACCAATATAATCTCGTCCTATTCTCGCCCTTCCTTGGCTAAGGATTTTTATTTGATTAATATAAAACATGTAGTATAATTTCCCTTTAATATGGGCCGGTTCACTTTCATTTTTGAATGTGAATTATTTATATATTTATAAAGATATTAAACTCTTTTGTCTGGTGGTACTTTTCCCGTTAAGATATTTTTGCTAGAAGTAAGGGAATTCCCATAAAATTCTTTCAGTGACTCATTGCGTCAGAAAACCCCTAATTCCCTTCAGGTCTTGTATCGGTTAATAGTTAAAAGGGCGCGGCTGTCGGATGTATCATTGCACCACCATTCCTCTTCTGCATTTATTAAAGAAATTTACATGATAAAATATATTATTTTTTAAAAATAATGTGTTTATATTTTCAGATAAAGCTGGAAGCCTTACCTTTTTTAAATTTTAATAAAAACAATTAGTATTACTCAAGCTGAATATTACCAGATTATTTGAGAAAATGTATCTGGTAAACGTGACAACGTTGTAAGTACTTCTAAATAGTGTTGTCTACACACTTCTAGAAATAAATGCAACGTTGCCACGTTTACCAGATACATATTGCAAATCAAATTTCTACTTTTTGATTATGGTCTGGTTAATTTTCAGCCTGAGTAATAATAATTGTTTTAATTAAAAAGTAAAAAATAAGCTCCCAGCTTTAAATCTGAAAATATAGGTTCATGATTTTTAGAAAAATAATGGAATTTTACTATTTAAATTACATATATAAATGCAGAAATGCTATATTAGGGATACTTCCGACAACCTCGCCGTCTTTAAGCATAACCGATACGAGACGTGAACGGAAGTAGGAATTTTCTGACTCAATGAGTCACTGAAAGAATTTTATGGGAATTCCCTTACTTCTAGCAAAAATATCTTAACGGGAAAAGTACCACCAGACAAAAGAGTTTAATATCTTTATAAATATATAATTAATTCACATTCAAAAATGAAAGTGAACAGGCCCATTGTTTATTTTGGCGCAGAAAACACTTTATATACATTAGTACATTATCTATACGTTAACGTCATAAATGTCGACAATTCTTGCCATCCTTTTTTACCCTCTTCGTAATAAAAGAGTTTGCATTAACCAAATGATATCTCCCTAATTTGCATACACACAATCTGAAGAAAAACCTTTTGACTTTCTAACACATTTCTCAAATTCTTTTCAGGATCGGCTTTCACTTAATATGGAAAAACAAAAATTACTAGTAATAATATGCAGTGATTGAGCTCAAAGTATTACAACAAATTAATATTATAAAATCAATTCAGAGAAAACAGTGGGGGAATAAGGATAGGCGGGAGAATAAACAATATAGTTGATATTTAATTGTAAAAAAAAATGGTGGATAAAAATTTAAATTGGTGAATTAAATATTAAAAAATGGCGAATACATGTGAAAAAATGGTGAATACATCTAATAAAATGGTGGAAGGAAATATATAAAATGGTGGAGAATTCATAAAAAATGGTAAATAAATTATTAAGAAAAAATTGAAGATTCAAAAAATCGCAGGATATAAACTGAGCTACGCACAATGGTGATTGATCATTATTAAATGGATAATTTAAAATAGTAGATCATATCGATGGTCAGTTTCCATATGTGGCTATCTACAAAATCTTAATTGTCCAGAAAACACAAAAGTAAGTTTAATAAACTCCATCAAATCAGGTTTTATAAATAGCCCATTTATTAAAAAACCTTGTTTTAGTATATACAGTTTTTAATTGTTTTAGAGAAATTTTAACTTACTACGCTAATCCAGGACTTGTTAAGAAACAAATTAAACAAAAAAAAATTACAGATATCCATTTTTGACACCAATATTTTTACTAAAAATCGTAGTAATACAAAGAAACTTAAAAATTAAAACAGGAGGCGGCAAACTTGTAATTTTGGCGGGTACTAAACCGTATATGAGATTTTGCGGGACTTTTCATTTCAATTTGAGCTTTGTCCTGGCCATTAGAGTCTCTGCCGGTCGTATAGACATTCGTATAGACATTCGTTTTAGTATTCACCCAAACTAAAAATCGGCCCCAGAGCCTAATTTATTAAAACTTCCATTTATTGTGAAAAAAGTTCTCTTCTTTAGGGTCATTAACGTCTGGCACCACAGTTTCATCCTGAATGCCTTCTTCAGCTAATATATTAGTCGACAATCTACCAGTACGTTACTAAAATTGCAAATATCTTTTAAATGCTTTAACTTTAATGCATAAATTGGTTTCTTTTCTGTGTGTAATGGTTTGAGACAAGCTTCCATCGAACCAATTGTAACACACCGTCCTCTTCGTGGAAGAATCATAATGCCGCGAAAATCTTCATCCAGATCCGTTTTTATTTTCATTTCAAACGGGGATGCCTTCTTATATCTTATCCACTCAATATGGTGCCAGTTTACAAAGTTACCATCTGCATCCTTATTTCAATTTACAATAATTTTGTCAGAGTTTTTCAGTCAATTAAGCCGATGTCAGCTCTCTAACAAACTTGGTGGTATTATTTTATTTTGCTCTTTGAGCAATTGTCACTCGTTCGGGGGGTAAATATTCAGGTACATTTTTTGCTACTGTTTCGATTTTTGCATGAATAGAATTACATTCCATCTGACTGTGGCCAGAAGCTAGAAATTTTTGATTAATTATGTTAATCTGTAAAACTTGGACTGCATAAATAAACATGGCAGCCACAAATTAGTTCTTATTTTGGCCCCTACGTGTTGCTAAATAGCCTTACATTTTCGATACTAGCAGAAAGGCTTTTTAAATAATGAAATAGACATGACGCTATTTCACACGGGCCACGAGCCTTCTACCTCAGACCACATGTAAAATTTACCAATATTTTTTTCACAGTTAAAAATAGTAAAATTATATATGGATAGCTTGGTCTTGTAAAAAAGGATGGGGGTTTGTTGGATCGGTAGGTACATACAATACCTGCTGCAAGTAAAAGTTAGCAGAATGTATTTTTTTAGGAGTCTCTTTGGCTTTAGCCTTGTCCAAGTTTTTTCGTTTCTAGCCCTCTCTTTATTTTTTATGTGAAGGTTGTATTATGCAAGCATAGTCTCCTTGGTTTTAGTATTGACAGCCTCATACAATGTACATGTTGGACATTAATCCTTTCTAGAACGATAAGCTAAAATGTGTTCTAAAAATATGTCGATAGTAAGACTCTTTTAGGTATTTCTTGTTTTTTTTCCATAGAATTTTTTTTATATGCTGTTTAAAAAAGTCTAATGCCGTCTCTGGTATTTTTGTGGTGCCATAACCTCCTCTCTTTATCTTTTTCAGTAGTATTATTGGGTAGAACGCGTTTTTTTATGACGAAGTTAAGACAACCCTTTTTAATACCTAGGATATTAAGCAACATTGTCCTACTTACATTTGTTCTAAAGTCTTTAATCTTTAGGTAAAATTTCATGGATTTGGATCTTCATAAAACTATTCATAAATATGGCTCACAACGCTGCCTAAGTTTGAGTACTTAAAATACTACTTGGGTACTATAAAATAATCTGTTTTAAATTATTTAGAAAGATGTTTCACTGAAGCAGCTAGATAGCATACTTAATACTTATTTTGTACCCCTGGAGGTCATATTGCATAAAAAAAAAGTCGCTTTAATCTGTATATTTTCACTTGTTAATAACTACGAACCACACACAATGGCGTTCAATACACTACTGCCTTATAAACAACCACACTTACTTAAATCAGTTCTGACTACTTGTTTGCACAATACCTGCAAAATACGCAAAAATATTATTATTATTTTTTAGTTCCAAAACTAGCTATTTCATTATAGACACTTATGGAATTAACAAAATAATTTTTTATGGTTCCAGAAGTAGTTATGTGATCTTGAACATATCTGAAACTAACGAAAATATAATTTTAACAGATAGATACTTTGTAACCGACTAATTTTAGCGCCAAATTCAAACATATCGGTATGGCTGGTTTTGGAAGTGACAAAAACTTTCATTTTTAGCCAGACTGCGTAGATAGTTCAAAAATCAGATTTTTGTAGTTAGCCACATTAGGAACCAAACTATCGATATGCTTAATTATACTTATGAAATAGTATGAAGTATGAAGGTATAATATAGAACCTACTCTGGTTTCTTATTGCGTTTATAGACGTTGAAAAACTCTTTCACAGAAATTAATAACCTAATTTCTTATTCCTGAAGGAGACGAATAACACGGCAAACTACAAAAACACGCTGATTTTCGTTCGTCAACATACAGAAATCAACAACTGAAAACACTAACCTCTTCCGAAATCTTTGAACGAAATAAAAATCTAGTTAAAACAAAACAATTTTATTCTTCAATAATAAAAACAAAAATAAAACAAAGTTTTCTCCGAAACTAAAAGGTTTAAATACCTCTAAGTAGAGCTTAAGGGGACCTGAGTCTTGTTAGCAAGTAGCCAGCCAGCAATAAATTCAGGAGGAAGTCAAAGCGCCAGCAGTTGGATGAAATATTTTTCTACACCCACATAAAGATACCCACGTCTCACATGCTATTGAGTTTAACTGAACGAATATATTTTAAATCTATTCTAGGTAGTGAGAACACGACAAAAACATTAAATTAACTAATTACATTTCATATTTTGTACGCACAACTACAATTATTTTTAAAATTTTAAATAAGTTACAATTCTGCCTAATTGTTGGTACATTTTTTATTTATTGAGATTAAATATACCATAAAATGTGATATTCTTCTGCAGAATCGATAAGTTATAGCATTTCTATTTTTATTTCGTCTATAATTATAAATAATTTGTTAATTTAAATCAAGTCAAGTAAGTATATCAAGTCAATTTAGTTACGAGAACCAAAGCAAAAATGTTGACAGCATTGATAGTGGTATAGTCAGCGCGCTTGTCTGCCGTGCAGGTACTTGCGGAATCCTACTATAGATATTTTCCGAAAAAATGCATTTTT
Source organism: Psylliodes chrysocephalus (assembly GCA_927349885.1). Lineage (NCBI taxonomy): Eukaryota > Metazoa > Arthropoda > Insecta > Coleoptera > Chrysomelidae > Psylliodes > Psylliodes chrysocephalus. Next base: position 37,781,377 of record OV651817.1, read on the forward strand.
TAGTTTTCGGGTCTAAACCGATGTTTTCGCCTTTCTTTGGGATGTAATATTATTTCACACCTCATATTGCAGTAACCGCATATTCATAGGTTAATTTTATTAAAAATGCCTTCGTTATGTTTTAAAATAAAATTACCAACATCTAGAGTTTATATATTTATTTTCTTAAAGCAATGTTTAAAATTAAATATAAATGCCATAAAGCCTGATCATTCCTGATTATAAAGAATTCACCGTCTCGACTAGGGCCGACCCTCTTAAAATCTCGTCGTCTCCTCTATAGTCGAGACGAATAAGGCAAGAATCACGCACTGCCTGCATACCGAGAGGCAAGAGGCCATTGAATACTTAAAAAAGAGGAAAAAGTAAGATGGAACGTCTACACAAGTTATTTGCGAAACCGCACCGCGGCAGCATCGGGCGACATCCAATGTAGAAAATTAGATTAGGCTTCAGACTCGAGATTTAGATTATACGAAAGGCCAGAATCTTTTCGTTGCAAATTATGGTTTAATGTTTATGTACTTAAAGAGGTTAAAAAGCTTGATGCTTTTCGCAGAAAATATTTATTTTTTTATTATTTTTCATTGAATTTCATCAAGCTTATCTTGTGTCTTTTTACTTTTTATATAAATGTGGATAAACTGTTGAAAAAATATGTTTGCGGGCTTACTTTACGCAGTAACAGAAGTGGCTTTAAATATGGTATTTAGGAAACAGAATTTTTTTATTTATGTTTGCGAGTCAAATTAGGGGGTCATTATCTTATGTTTTTCCCCTTACTAATATTCTTAGAGTAACAGGTTTCAATATATTAAAATCGACAATTTGATGAAGCAAATATTCAAATGAATATGAAAACATCTGTTCTATATTACATGCAGTAAAAACTACGGCACCAACTATAAGACAGGTGATAGTAGTTTGTTAGATAACAGTCACTGCTTTTTTACCAGAAAAATTAATTGTTTGAATTATTTAAAGTCAATTTGCAAACAAATAATAGATCCTTATAACAGAAGGATTTTATGCATCAACTCAGATGTGGTCGGTTATCTTATAATTTAGATTCTTTATCATTTCATGACATTAAACGCAATAAATTGGTAACTGCAATAAAACATGAAATTTTAAAAATTAACAACATCTAAAAAATAATAATAATAAAATAATTTATTCACTCTATATGTATATGATGATGCAATAGAAAATAAAATTTAGGAACTTCAAATATAATTAAAAACATATAACGAATTTTAATCAACAATTATTACTAAAAGTATAGTGAACAAATGATAACCTACAAAGATATGAAATGTACATGGGTGTTTTCATTATTGCTTGTATCTTATTTTTAATGCATGCATAAAAAATATATTGATATGAAAAAATGTGACGTCATTAAAATTTGTAAACTATCCTAGTGCCAAAATTCTAAATTTAACTTAAAAATCAGGAGTCGTTTTTTTTGAATTGTCAAGATATTTTTTGAAAAATTTCAGATGGAATTTGGTATTTGTCAGATATAAAAAGGAATAGTTAGGAAATTTAAAGATATAAAAAAGTAAAATTAAATGGAATGTTACATATAATTATAGATGGAAGATGAAAAGTTGAAATAAAGAATAGAATTTAAGAAAGGTAAAGAAATTTTATTTGCGAATCTTGAAAGCCAAAGTGTAAACTCAATAGCAGGCGTGAGAGCAGAGCTAAGGAGCAACAACAGTAGTAAGAAAAGCACGGGAAAGATGAATCAGAAAACAGAAAGAATAATTGAGCAGGTTGGAGATCAAAGGAGACTAGCAGTAAGCAGAGAAGCAAAATTATTTAGAAACTTGAATTTTATTATTTTATCTTTAATTTGGCTTTAATTTTTGTTTTGAAAATGTTAGAGCTGCACCACCCTTGTTAAGAGTAGGTATTTCTATATCAAGTGACGCACAACGTGGGGGCACTTTTGGAATGGAATTTGAAAACTTAATAGAAAAACTTCGATTTAAAACTGTTGGTAAGACTTTGTATAAAATATAAAATAGATGTTTGGTAGTAGATAAAAGTAGGTATACAATTATAAAAGGCATAAAAACGGAGAAAATTAAATGGATTTAAAAGGGGCCAATAAGGTTGATTTGGAGAAAAAACAATCTAAAGAAGTGTGAGAAGTTGGAAAAGAGGATATGGATGAACAAAATATAAGTAATATGTTAGTGAAGAAAAGGAACATGAGAACTAAACAATAATCAGAAAAAAATATGAAAATTATGCAATTGTGAAAAAAATAAATGAAGATAGACAAGATAAGAAAGAAGTTATAAGAAAAATAGATGAAGATAGACAGTAAGATAAGGAATAAATTAGGGAAGATACAAAACAGGATAATAAAGATAGATAACAGATAATGATCAAAACGAAAGGAAAGGAAAATGAAATGAAGAAACAAATAATGATAAACGGTTAAAAATAGAAAAAAAAATAAAGAAGAAATAAAAAACTATTTATTGTTTAACCGGTAAATCCCAAAATTAAAAACGAAAAAAAACAAAAAACGAAAATTATATAAATACAATAAACAAACAAATAAACATATAAGTTTTAGGTCTAAGACTGAGACGGATACAATGTTGTTCTTATTTTATTTTTTTAAAACATGTAAATGAATCAAAGTAGATATGGGAACCACTGCAAAAGTTATTGTAGATAGAACATGTTGAAAATATTGACGATTTTGCATAAATTTTAGTGCGAGGTATTTGAAGATAAAAACATTGGTTAAGTCTGCTCACAAGTCTAGGAATATGAAAATTTAAATAGCTTAATAGGTAGTTCTGAAAAAGTTATTTTACGGTGTACTAGATTGTAAGCAAATTTGCAAGAATGGTATTGTGTACGATTTGCCAGCGAAAGAAAGGCAAACCTATTGACAAGTAGATTGTTATCAACACCTTGGACAGGATAAGTACGATTACGCTTAAAAGTGACATACTTTAATAATGAACATTAAACACTTTCAATTTGATCATTGTGAATGTTGTAATATGAACCCAAACCAAAGTAGCATATTAAGGGCGCGATTGAACATATGCAAAGTACAGGGTTTTGAGAAAAAAAAATAAATTAAGGTCTTTACAGTTTCTGAAAATGAAACCTAGCATTTTTTTGCACTTATATTAAGAGTGCAAATTTCGACCGTCATCTGATAACGAAATTAAATATGCTCCAAAGGTATGTAACAACATTGTCCTTTACCAAATTGCACCTGTGCCAATCCCTATCCTTAACAAAGTGGATAAAAAAAAATATTTTATGTTTAAAAAATCACGAAAGACATAACAGCGACAATTGTGTTTGCCCTAAAAATTAAAATCCTATAATTCATTGTGAACCTAGCTTTTAAATCTGAATTATTAACATTTTTACCTATCTTTTAAACCTTGTGCATGTGTGAAAGGAAGAAGGATGGTATTGTATAAACCATTTGCAGAGATAGTCAATAATTATTATAAACTCTTGTTAGATAATTCTTTTAAACCATAACCATAGTAGTTTTTTTGTCGTTTCTATGGCAACCTGTAATAATGAATCACGATTACAAAAGGTATACAAATAAATTTTTAATTCAGCAAAAATTGATTCATATTTTTAAAAATTTTTACCTACTAATCGTGGATAGATGTTATTGTGCGATGTTTAGAGGAAGAAAACGTTTCTTTTTAACGATATACAGGGTGGACCGGATTTAATTTGCGTATACAGAGATCTCGTAAACCGTAAGATACATTATCGGTTAAATGGGGAAAAAGTTTCGTATTTTGACGGATATTACAATGGTCTATAGAAGTTCCAGATTTTCTGACTGGTTACAGAGATATTCAATAAAATCCGAAAAACCTTATTTTCGTTTTATAAGTCGTGCGTTGTTATTATAAAAGATATAAAAAAAAATATAACAAAGTTTTTGTTAAAAATCAATTTCCCTATAATCTGCCATGTTAAAATTTTTATTACGACCATTCGTATTTGCAGGGCCACCTTCAACTTATTTTTTTAAATACGGACCTGGAGTTTTAACTGTAACTTTTTATAGCTTTTGTATAGCTAAATACAACAATATGTTACACTTTACCATTCTACTACGTTTCGTCTATGAAAATATCATCAGCTATGTAGCTTCTGATGATACCGTTTCTTACTTGATTAAAACAAGATAGCTAATTAAATAATAATTAAAAAACAAAAAATGCTTAAAATGTGAAATTTTAAATATTATTTGAAACATAATATAAGAATTATTTAATTACAAAATGGGTTACAATGTTTTATCAAACATGATTAAGTACAACCAGCAAACAAGACTAATGAAGAACGAATTATGGTTTTGCACACATTCTACAAATAATAAAGCTAATAACAAAAACAAAATTCAAAAACAAAAACAGTCACCATAGTTGCTCAAAATGTAGTCCATCAGAGTGCAATTCTCCTAGACATTTGGGATGTAGTTTTATCAACCATTTCTAGTGTAATTTTTTCAAATGCATCTACTATTCGTTGACAAAGTTCTTGTAGATTATTTGGCATATTTTTGTCGTAGATTTGGTTCTTTTTAAGCCCCATACAAAATAATCCATGGGGTTAAGACACGGAGATCGAGGAGGCCATCTTATTGGTCCATTGGTACCAATCCAATTACCTCTAAAATATTGATCGATATACTCTGCAACCCACCTAGCATTGTGTGCACCACAACCGTCTTGCATAAAGTATTGAAGATTTTGTCTTGTTTGTAAGGGCATCTCATCGAGTACTTCCTCCAATAAATGTAGGTATCGGAACTGATTTAAATAACCATCTAAAAAAATCGGCCCAATAATCTGATTATTGATTAGTCCACACCACACATTTTGGGTAAAACGGAACTGTGGTCTAACTTCTCTGAAAAAATGGGGATTAGAAGCAGCATACAAATGCTTGTTCCTGGGATTAAATATTCCTTTATTAGTAAAGCAGCATTCATCCGTCCATAATATCTTTGTGTTGAATGAACGATCATTGCGCAGTTTTCTACTATGCCAACGATAAAACATCAGTCTTCTATCAGAGTCTCCAGCGTGTAATTTCTGAACTTTCTGAAATTTATGCTCGTAGTATGTTTCTTTAAAATTCTTTTAACCGTGGGGGTTCCTTTTACACATTCTTTAGCTATTCGCCTAGTACTATTTTCAGGGTTAATATGTATTTGGGCAAGAACATTAATTTCATTATCATTATGTCGAACCTGATATCTAGTTCTCCTTTTTTTCACACTGCTGTGCTCTGCCATATTTTTTGAAATATAAGAAAACATCCTCTTAGATGGCTGTTGTCTATCAGGATATAAATCTAAATATGTCTGAGCTGACCGGGTTTCATTCCGATACCATCTTCTGTACACATCATACATATCTTTCTTCTCTTCTTCAGTATAACGAACCATAATATTTATTTAATTTTAAATTATTTAAAGCTAAAAAAGTACTGTAATATTAGATGTTACAGATTATAACAGAAATATTGGTGACAAGTTACAACTGACATGCATGGCAAACATGATTTTGTTAAGATCTTATGTATGCAAAAATAAAAACATTAAAGATAAAAAAAATACAGTGTGAGAAACCTAAGCGAAAGATTTTACAGAAAATCAGGTGATAGGAATTTATAAATTGCTTGACCGTTTTGTTTTTCATTTTATGTTTTTGTAATTAAATAATTCTTGTATTATGTTTCAAATAATATTTAAAATTTCACATTTTAAGCATTTTTTGTTTTTTAATTATTATTTAATTGCTTGTTTTAATCAAGTAAGAAACGGTATCATCAGAAGCTACATAGCTGATGATATTTTTATAGACAAAACGTAGTAAAATGGTAAAGTGTAACATATCGTTGTATTTAGCTATACAAAAGCTATAAAAAATTACAGTTAAAAATCGTCGTAATAAAAATTTTGACATGGCAGATTATAGGGAACTTGATTTATAACAAAAATTTCATATATTTTTTTTTCTATATTTTATAATAACAACTCACGACTTAAAAAACAAAAATGAGGTTTTCCGGATTTTATCGAATATCTCCGGAACCAGTCAGAAAATCTAAAACTTTTATGAACCATTGTATTATCCGTCAAAATACGAAACTTTTTCCCATTTAACCGACAATGTAAATCTTACGGTTTACGAGATCTCTGTATACGCAAATTAAATCCGGTCCACCCTGTATATCAAGATATATTTGAATATGTTAATTTCTGGAAAATTTTAAGGGCAAACAAAATTAGCGCTGTCATGCCTCGTGATTTTTTTAATATAAAATAATTTTTTTAACCACTTCGCTCAGGATTGGGATTGGCACAGGTTTTATTTGGTAAATTACAATATTTTTACATGCTTTTGAGGTATATTTCATTTCGTTATCAGATGGCGGTAAAAATTCGCAGGGGTCTCTTGGGCTATTAGGGCTATTTTGCTGTTATAATCCGAGAAACTGAGCTTATATCAAAAATTATTCCAAGGATCTTCATTTGAGCGACTTCAGTTAAGGAAGAGTTTTGAATGGAATATTGGAATAAAATATTATTGGTTTTTAATATGTAATGGACAAATTTGCATTTTTGGATGTTTATTGGTAATCTATTTTCATTACACCAAATCTTTTTGCAATAATGCACAATATTCTCGTGTTGTAATTGTCTTGAATATTTTTAAGTCGTCTGCGAACAATAAATTATCACTTGAGAATTGATCTCCAATATCTTTTACAAACAACGAGATAAAAAGCCAAATTACTACCCTGAGAAACTCCACTGGTAGCTATAAATTTAAATAATTTATTACTTTTATATGCAATATACATAATGCGGTTATTGAGATATGTCTGAAACAGTGCAATGAGATCATGATCAAATTCGAAGTTTTTCCAAGAGAGTAGCATGATCCAACTTGTCGAATGCCTTCGAAAAATCTGTATAAATTGTATCGACTTGATTATGTGTATCTATGGCTTGGATTACTTTTTGAGTACAACATATCACATTAGTGACAGTTGACCTTTGACATATAAAACCATGTTGTTTTTCTGATATTAGATGCTTTAATTTCGGCGAAATTCTGTTATATATACTCGTAGCAACCTAGAGGACCTTTAATGAGTTGGAGAGTAGAGTAATCGGGCGTTAGTCTGATATATAATTAATTTTACCAGCATTATGAATAGGAATAATTTTCCATTGATCAGAAAACCTATCGGTATTTAGGGTAAAGAGAGGGGAGATGGACCACCATTTAAAAATGGTAAAGGTAATTTCTTTATTAATGAAAATAAAACTCTAAATTTTTTTACATAAAATAACTAAACTTTGGCATTCCTTTTGGTATAGCTAAGAAATAAGAAATAACTTAAAATAAAATTAAATAGTATGATATTTCCGGACATGTGAATGGTCCATCTATTCTACCGTGTGGAGGTGAGATGGACCATACTGGGTAGGAGAGATGGACGATTTTATTTTTCTTTCTTTTTACGAGCTACATCAATGCCACACTTCTGGCAAAGGTAACAAAAATGTGTGCAGTTCTCATGCAACCAGCGTTTACAAAAAATACATTGAAACCATTCTTCTTTCTTTTTTGTTAACCAAATGTCTTTACTGCAGCCTACATTCATTTTCTAGGTTGCTAAAATTTTCGGTTTGCGGAATATTGCTCGAAATACGTTTCCTCGAAAAACAATTGCTCGAAAACATTTGCTCGAATAAACATTTCCTCGAAAATATATTTGCTCGAAAATAAATTGACTCGAAAATAAATTGGCTCGATAAAACATATTGACGAAAGTACATTCGTACGAAAGATCATTTGCTCTCAAGATCATTTTGTCGAATGAACAATTGATCGAATATGAAATACGTTTGATTGCACTCTAATATACTGTATGGAGGGATATTAACTGAGATGGTAAAGTACCTAATAGTATTATCACATATTGACATACACATAAAAATAAGTATGTTAGGTACAAATAAAAAAAAACAAATTTACCCAACTTGTTTAACCTGGAATCATCGCTAGTTGTATAACAAAAAAAAATATACATAAAATAAGCTAAATTAAAAAAAAAAAACAAATTTACCTAACCTGTGCGGCATGGAGTCATTTAAATTTTTCTAAACTAACTGTGACAGATATAGACCACAGAGTAAAAGTTTGTTAGCGCCAGAAAATACAAAATACAATTTAATATCATATTTTTATTTTAACAAAATTTTTAAAAAATACAATAAATTATTGGGGTGACCAATTGTTGACATTTATCCACTTATTTAATTTTTACAATATTAAACTAACGCTCTTAAGATAATTTTCTATCTCTAAATCACTATTATCATTGAAATCTTCACATATTTTCTTTATACGAATATTTATGCTTTTATAAGTTTTTTTCTTTGGCCTTACTCCAGTAGACTCATTTATAATTTTGAGATCAGTTAAACTCTGTTCTTTTTTTAAAGTTGACAAAAAATTCCAAATAGAAGGTTTTTCCGAATTCATCATCAAAAGAAATCCATGATGCCATCCTTCAACTATATTATTTGTAATGTGCATATTTTCAATAATGCTATGATAGCAATTCCATATCTCAATCTGAAATCTAGGCTTTTTCCTTGCCCTGCGTTCCATTCTTCCTACCCATGTTTCTTCAAAATAATCGATTAGTTCTTGCATCTTCGGTGGAAAATTAGTTTGCTCTAAAATAATGTCAAAACCTCTATGTACGTGGTTCACAGGAAGAAAAGCTAAAGCTTCTAAAAGTTTTACTTTGTTCGCAAAATCGCAATCTGTATCATATTCTTGTTTTAGTCCAAATTTTTGCAATTTTCTATAAATGCATTGTTTGAAATGGAAGAAGCATCCCTGTATTTGAATATTTGGAAATAGTTTTTGGATTGCACTAATGAGACCATTTTCAAAATCAATAACGACATGAGTGAGCATTAGACACTGACCAAATGTGCATGTGAGCAGTTTGACTTGTTTAATGGCCCTTACATAAGTTGCTTCAAGTTTGTTTAGTAATAGAATTTATACTAAGGGTACTACTATATTGCCTACTTTTCCATGAATAGTAAACAATTGTTGAAATAGCTTAGGAACGGTTTTAAAGGTACCATCCATGTACCAATAGGGCGAAAAATATAAATGTTGAATGTTTTCGTTGGTTCCAAATATTAGTATCCGGTCAGTATCATCAACCCCAGAATCAAATAATAGAAAATGTTTTCCTTTGTCGGTGATTTTAAAATCTTCTGGTAATATCAACGAACTTGCTTCATTGGGTATTGACTGAAAATTGTTATCTTTATTCCTTATATTTCGAATAGTTCTCTTCATACTTGGTATGGACGGCAAATTTGCAGAAGTTATCTCTGAACAGCTTCCTGTGGCTTCTGAAAGAATAACCTGCGGAATATTTACTGTTTTTTGAGCGCCTTCTCTCACTGCTTGTAACACCTTCCTCACCTCTACTTTTTCTGGTCTTCCTTCATGATTATGTTCTGCTCTCTTTATCGTTGTTTCGTTTCTCCGAACAAGTCGACCTTTGCAGCCTATTTTGCTTCTTTCACATTTCCAGTATGTCGTGTCATCTTTTACTCTGTCTTTTATATAAAAGAATCCTTCAAGATACAATATTTTCTTACCGCGCTGACTTTCAACAAATAAAGACATTTTAAAAGCAAAGCTTTTCACGAAAATGTCGTTTAACATATTGTCAAAGTTTGATAGATGTAGAAGTCAGAGCAAGACAATAAAAAAAAAATTATATTATAGCAATGTTTTTGCAATTCATTTATGTATCAATGGGGATATGTACGCTACCTCTACTCATACAAGGTGTCACTTCAAATTTTTGGAGTGTAAAAAACACTTCTTTTAAGTTAACCAAAAAAAACAAAACTTGTATATCCATTTTTGTTTGTTTCCAAGTAACACGTCTATGAATATTATTTTAAGATGATAAAATAAATTCGTTAGGTAAATAAAAACTGCATTTTTTGACGATAACAAACAAAAACAAGTCGTAAAGATATAAAACACAGTGGCCATAATTTTCGGTTCAAACACTAGTATCTTTTAATTGAGTCCAAATGTTATATAAGCGTATACATTTCGAATAAATTAAAATCGATATGCAATTTTTGCGTTTTTGCATTTTGGCGTTTTTTTTTTACTTGAAAAGAAGTGGAGCACAAAGTACGAGCTTTAACCTCCTAAAATTTGAGCATAACGGCCTTGCATAAGCTCGGTAATGCACACCTTTCGATCATTCGCTCATTCGTGCAAATATATTTTCGATGAAATCATATTTAGTGCATATGTTCTTTCGTGCGAATGTATTTTCGAGAAAAACATTTTTAGAACAAATTTATTTTCGAACAAAAAATTTTTCGAGCCAATTTATTTTCGAGCAAATGTTTTTCGAAAAAATGTTTTTCAATAAAAAAATTTCGAGCAATATTCCGCAAACCAAAATTTTCATCCACACTAAAGCAATCACTTAGTGTAACATCGTCAGTATTATCATCGGTAGATGAAGATCCCTCGACTGATTTTTTCTTGATTTTTTTTCTTTTATCTGCATTCTTTGCCGGATTAGGATCAGCCTTTTTCTTGCACTGTGCCTCTTTTTTTTTTCCTTTAATAAATTCTGATGAGGTAATACCTGCAGATATTTTTTAACAACTCTTTTTATCGCGGCAGTTACGACGGATACAGGGTAAACTTCATCAAGTGCTTTTCCAGGAGTAATGTCTTCAGTAACTGTTGATTTGTTAGGGATTACGTTTTCTTGGTTTTGAGTGCCTGATAAACCTGGTTGGGGAGATTCAGATCTTTTCTGAACTAGTTCATTCTTCAATGGATTTTCTTTAAAGAGATCAGGATTTACGGCCAAAAATGCATAGTCGGGTATGACAAGGGATTAAAAGGTAGTATTCCCGTTGACCTAAATGCTAAACTTGTATTCTGGGCTGTGGATAATTTTCCCCAAGCTTCACCAAGTAACTTTCCAAACTGCAATCTGTTTAAAACTGTTTTTGGGTTATTCCTTAACATGTATCTACAAGCATCATAATAGTTTCCCTTTAGAGATTAGAAAACAGCTCTATCTAATGGCTGTAAGTAGTGTGTGGTATGTGAGGGCAAACAAAACAAAATTACATCGTTTTCCTCGGCGAATTCTAGTAATTAAATGTGATAGTATGGGATATACTATGAGGTTTTCTTGAAAAAAAATGGACTTTAAACCCATTCATAAATATTTCGCTATTCACATTAGCTGATTTTTCAGACATTTTAACTTGTGAACCTGGTGGCATGCCATCAAGCCTATCTCATTTTCTATTTTTCCCTTTGAAAATGCAGTAAGGAGGTAAACAGCTTCCCTTTGCATTACAGCATGCTATGACGCTTATTGTCTCTCCTTTTTCGCCAGGGCTGATACTTGGAATACTTTAAGAGCCTTTTTCGACCAAAACTTTTCCAGCTCTAGTGTTTAGCTGTAAACCTGTTTCGTCCGTATTAAACATATGCCCAGGTTTGTCAAAAAGGTTACAACGATTTTTCTAGACATTCCAACTGATCGTGCTATCAAAATGTTCTCAGCTCTTCTGATAGAACTATCAGGCCTTCGACGCAAAAACAACTCCCGTTATGTCTTGCCAGCTTTACCTGCAAAACAATAACCGAGTATTAGAGACAATATTTTAAAATTATTTAATATTAGCATCTTTTTTGTTGAATTTGTTTGTTATCCCCATTCGTTTAGCTAAATTATATGCCATAATCCTCACCTCAGTTCTTGTCGGCGCAAACCCCGATTTTTATAGTTTCTTGATTTGGCTCAATAACTTTTACTCTACGTTTTATCCCAGTGAGGCCTCAAATCCCAGTCCTATACTTTTTTCAAGTTTATTTGATTTTAATTGCCTTTTGAATTTAGTTTTGGGTATTCCAAATGCTCTGGCAGCTTCGTTAACATCCATTTGGCCTTCTCTAACTGCCTTGGCGGCATAATTTAATGCATGAGAGGCCCAAGAACCTCTTTCAGGCACATGTTTTGTACGTATGTACTTATTGTGCATAGTACTAAAACCAAAATATATCGGTCCAACTCCCCTCCGATTTATCGGTCCATCTATCCACAACTGGGAGGATAGATGGACCACTCTATAACTAAGAAACAAATGAAGCAGGCGTTCTTTTTCATGTATATATAAGTCAATGATATTCCTATATACCACTTTTAGCAACAAGGAACAGTTTATACTTACCTAGATGTGATAATTTGTAATATTTAGATATAATATTCAACAAGCTAAAATTTGCTTACTTTCAAAATCTCTCTCACATAAATACGTAAACACGAGCACTTGTTAATGTTTCAAGGTAAACTGATGAAAAGGCTTCACTTGCTCCGGATGAGCGTAGCGGTATTGCCGCACCGCGCAAAATTTTTCCGGTGGTCCGTCTATCCTCCTGACCCATCTCTCCTCCCTTTACCCTAGTACTAAGTTAAAAATTTTACACAGAGGAAAAGCAAATACGTTTGCACAGTCTTTGACAAAAAAACTACATATGTTGTCGTACCCAGATGTGACTTTGGATTTTAATTTCCGCAATATCTTACTAACTTCTTCCTCTTTGGCCTCTCTAATGGAAATATTTGGATTAAGAGCACAAATTATTAAAATTTATAAAAGAAGACAAAGAAGGGGTATTGGAAGAGAAGATAGATGGAATGAAAAAGAAAATAAAGAAGAAATTGGTAAAGGCAATACACATTAAAGAAACAAAGTAAAGGAAAATAAATATACAAGAAATAGATATAAAGATAATATCAGAAGAGATAGAAATATGTGAAGAAAAAATTAGTTAGTGAGGAAAGACAGATTAAAAATCTAGAAAAAGAAATAAGTACTGATAGACTAAATAAAAGTGAAATTAAAATTGAAGAATTAAAAGAGAAATCGACGAAGAAAATAAAGCAAATTAGGAAACAAGTCAAAAGGGAAAAATGGCAAGATAAGAAAAATAAAATAAAAAATAAGTGGAAAAAAATTTAGAAAGAAAGCCAGAAGCAAGATAGAAAAAAAACAGGAAACTAAATAAAGGAAGGAAAATTAATTATAAAAGTCTAAAAAATAATAAAGTTGCAATTTATTGTTATCGAATATTCTTCTGTGTTCTAAACTGTTTATCCATCATAGGCATCCCATTTATTTGCTTGGAATACTAGGTTGAGTTTTAAGAGTTTACTTATTTATTTTAATATTATTATTAATCAGACAAGTGGGGCCGCAAAGGCCCAAACAAGGCTGAGAAATAATTAAGGGAGTATAGTATTTTTAATTGGCTTTGATCTATTATATTTAATAAATATTGCCGCGTTTAGGGTTTTTTATAGTTCCCTAAACGAGCTAAGGGGTTAATAATAGCTAGATGGTAGAACTTTAACAAAACATAATATTTAATGAAATTATTTATTTACTAAGTAAATTATTAATTAAAAATACGTGTGGCACTCGGGGACTGCCGCGGTAAAGCTACTGCATAGCATTTTTTATCGACTTTTATCGATATTAATTCAAGTTTTTTCTTTGATATTAATTCAAGTTAAACTTTTTGAGCGTGGTGACCGATAATAAAACATTTTTTTTTTTTATGGAATAAATGAGAAGTTAATATTGTTTAAAATATTTTTATTATCTAACAATACATGTAGATTATTTAGGAATTTATATCATTGATGGTAACTGAAATAAGAAACATATGTTTGAGAGTTGATATCC
>OV651817.1:37797761-37835107 GCA_927349885.1 Psylliodes chrysocephalus
TTTTCGATTTTTCGATTTTTCGATTTTTCGATTTTTCGATTTTTCGATTTTTCGATTTTTCGATTTTTCGATTTTTCGATTTTTCGATTTTTCGATTTTTCGATTTTTCGATTTTTCGATTTTTCGATTTTTCGATTTTTCGATTTTTCGATTTTTCGATTTTTCGATTTTTCGATTTTTCGATTTTTCGATTTTTCGATTTTTCGATTTTTCGATTTTTCGATTTTTCGATTTTTCGATTTTTCGATTTTTCGATTTTTCGATTTTTCGATTTTTCGATTTTTCGATTTTTCGATTTTTCGATTTTTCGATTTTTCGATTTTTCGATTTTTCGATTTTTCGATTTTTCGATTTTTCGATTTTTCGATTTTTCGATTTTTCGATTTTTCGATTTTTCGATTTTTCGATTTTTCGATTTTTCGATTTTTCGATTTTTCGATTTTTCGATTTTTATATTTGTTTGATTTTTCGATTTTCGATTTTTGTTAGTGAATCGTAGAAAAAATATACTGTACAACTTCAGTTGGCTCGAACTCACTTGTGGACGCCGCCAAAAGCACGCTGTCTCACCTAGCATTGGTGAGATAGAGATAGAATCAGTTAGCAGCTGGTCTACACGCATACGTCTAGTCACACGCACACAAACATCGTGCCGACAATGGTTTATTTTCGCGGAATTTCTTGATTCGATCGCCGCGCTCAAAGCTTGCGATAAAAACTATGCAATAGCTTAAAAATTAATATCTAATATTTACGCCAGCCGGGAACATTTGTGATACCAATTTATTAGAAGCCAGAGAAAGCTCTTCTAGTTCTTGTATTGCATAAATGTTCCAGTCCGCAGACGTATATTTAACTCCGCTTCATACTAATACGAATAGGGTCGGATAAAACCTTCCATGGCTATAACGTCGTACCGCTGTGCCGGTCGGAGTGGGGGGGTGTTAGGTTTTTTTTTTACGGTGTTACGAAATTTCTTGATTCGGTCGCCACTCAAAGCCCGCGATAAAAGATATGCAATAAGTTAAAAAAGAAAAAGACAATCTTCATTGTTTAATAATAAAAATAAAATTAATTAAAGGTACTTACCAAGGGCACACCATTATAAGAGGGATGGTGCTTGTGTCGCTCTTCGAAACCAAGTGAATAATAATATTTAATATTTTATAAAGAAAGTTCGGATTCATGCACTTTTGCTTGATCAGGTAATTCGTTGAACCGCGTTTACTGCTGTCTTTGCAAGTTCAACGAAATTCCATAAAAGTATCAATTAATTAAGAAACCTGAATTTATACTTCCTCTTTAGAAATAATATTTTTAAATAAACTAAACAATGAATGTGAAAAATAAAAATAATAATTTAATATGAGATAAATATTTTTAAATAAATGAATAATTATTTAACTATTTTACCTATAGTAAATGAACCCTAAATATATTATTTGACAATATTTAATTGTATGTAGTAAGCTACGTAAAGTTTACATAACCCTATTATTCCATCTAAGGTGTCCACAAGTAATATTTGATTTGTTTTTTAATATATTTGTTTGTCTTCATTATTAGTTTTCATCCAAAAACAGAATTTTTGTATGATACAAAAATAGAAAATATTGTTAAACCTTTTTGTTTTGTCAATGACGTTTGAAGTTTTATATAATTATGGTAGATGAATCATCTCCTTTAAATTGAAGCCACATTGTTATTTACATTAATCTAAGTAAGTAAAGGAACAAACAAATTTTCATTAGAGCCGAAAAGTATTCAACAAGTGCTAATTCAGTAAATACTCCATTAAGACTTGTGATACTCTACAATTCGAAATTAAACGAGTTCCAGTTACAATGTTACTCCAATTATTTCGCGTTATGGATACCTGGATATCTTTTCCAGTTCCAAAACGTAATTAAGTAGAAGTATTATTGCAACGCTAGTATCTTCCGTTCTCAGTTACATTTCCCCGCTCTGGAAATAGTGAAACATTTGAATTTTCCATTTACCTTCGCTTTAAAGTTCTAATAAAACGGCCAATTAAATAAATCAGGAGTTTAACGTCTCGAAAGATATACTGGGTTTTAACACGAGAGCAATAAAAATAAAGGAAAAGGAAGAAACCTGAAATATAATGACTGTTTGTTTGGGATTAAATTCGCCCTAAACTGGTCTTTCCATTCCTTGCGGGGTGCAGCAGCTTTTAAATTTTTAGAACTACATAATACTTTCACAACATGTACGATTATGTCTAGTGAAAATGGAATGTGAGGAAGTTTTTGTTTCTGGGAAAGCAGGTCATCAATAAAGTGGGTAAACACTGCTGGAATACGAATAAATTAAATGAGAATAGTAAAAGGTTGCGACGTACGGTGTAGTTTATCTACAATACGTAAAATCCTAAATAATAGAATAAAATAAAATATTTTATGTAAAATGAAATGATTATATTTTTAAAAAAACAGCTTATACATTTTCTATAAATTGGCAAGCTTGGTGACTACTATGAAGACTAGAGATAAGGAGGCGAATCGGCATGCTCAAAATACGGTCCCAAAAATCACACGTCAATTGAGCTTTTATAATTAATCGCACGGTTTAAGTAGTTCAAAATACATGGCTTCTTATGGGAATTATACATAATTTTGTAAAAATAATAAATATAAACTTGTTTACAGCTAAATAAAGCACAGAACACACTGTTGTATTTATTTCTAAATAAGTTCTGCATGTTTTAATTGATAAATTATTTAATTTTTTCTATATAAAATACAATTTTGGTATGTATGATTTTTATTTGTATCTCCTTGTGACTTCTTTAATTTTATATCGGATTTATATCCCGTTTTGCAACCCGGCACGAAGAAAATCCTGCTTTGTCGTTTTAGTTACTCATTGTTAGGTCAGGTCAGGTTCTTTATTTCAGCTTATTTTTATTCTTTTCACTAAATTTTACAAAAATCACTTTAATTCCCATTGACTTGCATAGAAAATAGACTTCGTTATTTTGCCACCCGCCAACTACAGTAGTTTTTTGGAACTCCATAAAAACGGAAATTTTAAATTTGACCAAGGCCAATTCGCTTCCTTATCTCTAGTCTTTATAGTGGCTACTAATGTTGCAATCTTCTTAGATTTACGAGCCTTTCCCACTGGCAGCTATTCTTTGACAGGTCGTTGGAATGCTTAAAAGTAGTGAATGTCAACTAAAATGTCACAAAAAATCGTTTAAACCTGTTCATGGCCACATTTTTCTTTACCAAATAAAGTAAGTTTTCTGAAGGGTATTACTTCTAAAGAATCTAGGAAAAATTGTAAAATAATTTTATCTTACCTATAAAATTTTATACAGAGCGGAGAAAAAAAGTTTCATTATTGGAACACGGCCATTTGAAAGTGTAGTAATTTTAAAAAACGAACAATATCAGACAGTCATTTATTCATTTTAACTCGTCGTTATCATCATTTTCTATCATCATGATAGAATATAGTAGAGAGAACATAAACACTATTTTGCGATATGACAGATGAACGCACTTCGACTAACGGAAAATAAAAATGGCGTCGTGAGTCGTACTTTAATTTATTTCAAGTCAATAATTTTATATTTGAAGACTGCCGAAATGAAAATAATTTTATATTATTTAAAAAAATGGATTTATTCTTACCAAAACTGACTAGCTCCACTATCTCGAGTTTGACATTGACGTCAAAATGTAATACAATGATGCGGACGCTTTAGCATCGTCATAGCATCTCCTCTTCATTCTATACCAATATTTTCTATTTAGGAAAATTAAAAATACCATTCAAATAGATTGATAGGATTACTTCGTTTTATGTTCTCAGTTGGCGTTGAAATAACATTTGACGTCGCAAGGCTTGTAAGATTGCTTCCACTACATTTTGCTGTCTTGTCTTCTTGCTTTTTGTTTGACTAATTTTTTCAACTACGCTTTTACTACGGTTAAAGCATAGAGTATTTTTGACAAAAACTTATTTGCAAAGTCAACCTCATCTTCGTTAACGGATATCTCGAAGTCTCCTTCAGAGTCGTCTGCCAAGAGTGTGACCTAAGTTAAAGATTTATTCATTAACCTTATTCAATAAACGGTTAAAACTATACATACTTTTCCCATAAAATGCTTTTGAACCCATTTTTAACCGACTTCAAAAAAGGACGAGGTTATCAATACGGCGGCTAATAATCCGATGAAAACAAACATGCACAACGCAGGTAACAATTTAGAGGCAACAACTGAACAGCTGGAAATTATTGAAGGGTACTAAAAACATATTGGAAGGGCTCCCTATTATTCTTGTGTTAAATTATACTCAAACAAATAATGATTGAGAGTGAAAGCAGGTAGAAATACGACCAAATCGAAGGCGTGCTTATTATTTTTGAGAGGGTACAATTATTTAAAATATTCATACAATTTCTTTTATTTATTTCATGAAAACTTTGCAATATCGTAATTTACCTAATCGTTGTAGTCATTAGTGGGGCTTTATGAAAACGGAGTAATAATTGTGGTAATTATAGTAGGAACCAAATAAATTAAGAATATTAATAAAAATCACAATATATATTTCAAATTAAAAATAAGAAAGATACCTAATCAGGGGTTGGTTTGGTGACAGAAACAATATTATCAATTTTACTATTTTAATAATGAATTTAACTTTATTTCACAAATTAACGTATATTTATATATTATGTCGCGGCCGAAGTCAGTAAGGAACTGTCTCTTAAGTTTCTTCTTGGGTTACACATACAGAAGTATTACTTAAATTTTAAATTAAAATCATAATGACGGATATTGCATATCCAATGCAATTAATATTTTTATTTTGTTTTGTTTAGTTATTTTTAAATTTTTATATTTTTTAATCTTTTTATATTATATTTAGTTTTTAATTTACTTCGCTTTGTCTATAAAATTTTTGTAATTTTTCAATGACAATAAAGTATACCTCTATATATATATCTGTCTCTCTCTCTCTCTCTCTCTCTCTCTCCCGGTTTACCTGCAGTTCCTCGAAACTAGCCAGCCTTACCCAAGAAACCCTAATTGGGTTCGGCCAACATTAAAAGACATTATAAAGCTTAAATTACTATTTGATTGGTACCTAAATCATAAAAGTTTACACGCACCTATCATTTCGGAAATCCCTAAGTAAGATAATTAGTTTGGATATAACCTACAGGATTATGTTTTCTTGACCGCCAAACATAATAATAATAATGTTTATTTCAAATTTATGTAACAATGTACAAATTGATACAATAATAATAATTAAATAAATAAACATTTGTATCCTGCTGAGACATTGTTCATGTCTATGTACAGGAATTAAAAATACAAATTTATATAATAATTTCTAAATGGTAATAGTGAATGGTAAAAATAAAAATTATACCTAAATATATAGACTTTTTTTTGTGTACAAATTTTCTTCTAATATTCAACCTCAGATTCGTCACTGCTGCTACCGCTATCATCAAAGTTAATTATGATTGGTTCAATATTGTGTTCAATACGGTTGTCTACGTCCCACATTTTTTGCTCTTCTTTTAAAACATGCTGAATGCATTTCTTCCAGTCTTCTGCAGAAACATTTTGAATGGCTTCTTGTAGGTAACGTTGCACGTCCACTAATTTAAATGTTCTATTTTCTCGTGCCACATATCCTTTTACTTGCGCCCAGATTAATTCTATTGGGTTTAATTCGCAGTGGTACGGTGGTAACCTTAATACTGTAATTCCACGACTTAACGCCATTTCATCCACTGCGAATTTTTTATATTTGTCTCTGTGTAATTTTGTTAACTGAAGTAGTTCTGCCTTTAAACTATCTTTTTTATATTGGATGTTTTTATTAATTAACCATTCTTGAATTGCTCGTTTTTTCCATGATTGTTTCGGTAATGATTCTAAATACCGACTATGATATGGGGCATTGTCCATGACGACGACAGACCCAGGTTCCACAAGTTGAATGATGCCTTCAAACCATTTTTCAAACACCTCCGCATTCATCTCTTCATGATAGTCGCCTGTTTTCTTGGATTTAAATATTAATTCACCATTTGGTAAAAATCCACTGTCGCTTCCTATATGCGTAACTATAAGACGACTACCTTTTCCAGACGGCTGTTTTAACCCAGTTGACAAGCCTTCAATAAAGGCTTGTCGTGCACTTGTTATATGACCATCCTGCCATACTTTTTTGACCGTATGTCCTTGGTTAACCCACGTCTCATCCATGTGGTAAATTTTTTATTTGATATTCCGAAATTCCTCAATTTTTCGGAGATAATTTCTTCTCCATACTATTATTTCCTGACGTTCAATGAGAATGCTTTTCCTGTCGACTTTTCCGTACGTAAATTTCATTTCGTGTAAAATTTTCCTCAAAGTTTCTTTACTCATTTGTGGGACCAATTCATGATCGCTAACTGCCTCCAGAACTTTTTGCAAAGTGGGCAGCTCATTTCTGAAAAAGAAACTGTGAATAGTTGTGCGTATACTGTTTTTGGCTTCTTCATCAACTGTGATTTTTTTTCTTCCGCTACTAGTTTTTGGCGTTTGTACTTCCCCATGAATTTTGTTTTCTCTTAGTATTTTGTAAACTGATGATTTTGGTACACCCGTATAATCAGAGCACATATCAACTAATTTATCTTTTGTAATTGTGGAAGTTAATGATGTTGGAACGTCCGGTTGGTTATTCGGAGGTACATCCGTAGAATTACAGCACATATGCACTAAGTTATCTTTTGGTCGCTGATGATCTCTTTCAAGACAGTGAAATACTCGAAGTACAATTTGTTTTTCACTTAGCGACCGAGACTTCGACCGTTTTACCTTTTTCGACGTTGAAGGCCCTTCAATGTCTTCCATTTTTTGCATAGTTTTAGAACGGTGTAGAAATATTATTATTAAATGTTTAAACACTTATTAGCACTAATATTTTCACCAATTGTTCTTAAAACACGTCGATTACTTACTAACTTAACTGTAAAACTTACAATTCACACCGTATAATTCAAAACCCGATGTTACGCTCGTGGTTAGAAATACACTACTGAGAACGTCATCGACGAGATGGATTTTACGCGTAACAGACAAAGACACAAATATCGCTCCGTACACCGATGCCATTAGTTGTAACAAATACTGAACAATCCATAAAATAATTAATTTTAAATGATCAAGAAATGTATAAGTATTACTCATTACTGATTTTTGTTATAATTAATATCTTTTATTAGTACTATGATTGTATATTATCTATAATTTGCCACAACTTACAACTCTACTACTTACTCTATTTTGATTCTGCTAAAAACTAGTAAGGTAAAATTGAGATATGACAACACGGTTCACTCTCAATCATTATTTGTTTGAGTTTAGATACTATCATAGAAATAGTATAGAAAGCAGATTCCATATATCAAAAATGAAACCATAAGGAGAAAACAGTGTGTCGGAGCTCATGTGTATAACGGTGCTGGTTCGAACAGGACCGGTGCAAGTTTTTTACTGATCGAACAAATAGTTCACACGATGTTCCAGTCATACATTTTTAGAGATGATTCTATATTAAAAACAATGAAAAAAATTCAAGATGGTAAATATGGTTCTAAAAGTCCTTATTAAGAAAACTATGGCATAAAATGTGAAATAATTAATTTTAGGCAATCATTATAGTGCTGTTGTCACGAGATTTTGATTGTGATTTGACATCTTATTTGATTTAGTATCATTTGCTACAAGTAAATTTAATCTGGAGAGTGCAAAATATGAGGCCGTTGCGTTTCACCCAGGAATATTATGTTCGATATTTTTTTTATTTTGTCAGCTAAGACTATGAGTCGTTACTTACAAATAGACAGAAAACCTTTCATGTTATTTTTCAATATAAATTATCCAAAGGTGTCTGCATCTCTCAAGATTCAAAATTAAAAAAATACTATTACATTTACTTGATACTTGGTACATATTTTATTTTAATTTTGAACCCTTCTAAAAGGGTCTTTCGGTTCCATTATAAAAGTTAGTCGCTGCTTATTAGAAACATTCTATATTGTCTAAACCAATTTATGGATTGTTTTCGATCAATTTAATTACAATCTTGTAAAGATTTAAAGTTTTTAGTCCATGATAACATTCCACATCAGCACATTGCAAACCTATTTTGTGGATAATAAGAATAAACTTGTAAATCATTAATTTGGTAGTTATCTGACTTTTAATGATTTTAAATATATTTTTTCCTTACAATACGAAGCGTTTTGTATCTATCACTTTTTTATTGAACGATGAATGTTGACAGGTGTGTATCTTTTTCGGAACAAGAGGCGCTTTAACAACGGAAATGATTTTCGAACTATTCAGTTAGTTTTCGGAAAACTAGAAAACGTTTGAAAAAAGTCGTCAATAACATTTACATGTCGTTTATGTATTTCATTTTGATCAGCTTTCATTCTAAATTGCATAGAACACTCTTTTTTCGATTCAAAATCGAGAGTCACGATATTGCCACAGTTTATTTATAATACTTTCTAAACTGGCTTTATCTATCATTTTATATACTTTATAATATATGTTCACGCCCTACTTATTTGCACTTTATTTACAATTTTTTTTTTTTTAATGGAATGATATATTCTTAATTCGTTGAAATATTTTTTTAAGTATGTTGAGCGATGATTCTTTACCACGTTGTCCGATTTCTATGATTCTCTTTTTGTTAGAAAATAAATAGTTCTATATACATTTAGTCAAGATCTGAAGATGAGATCCATGAAATCATTAACATCTTCATTTTTAAAATTTCTTCAAATAACCGTACTGGTTCGCACGCGGTAAGGAATGAAGAAATGTAAATAATTGTTGTGCCGGCCAAAAAGCGAAGAGGAAGTAACGATTAAAATATCAAGTGACAGAAGAGTTTCTAAGTTCGTTGAGATCGGGTTTATGTTTTAAAATGCCCTCCCTGAAAGCCGCATTTGAAAATATACAATGCCAACTCCGCCAGTGACGTCACAAATGTTAAGTAAAGGTACAATTTAAGAGGGTTAATTTTCAGTTTCTACATTTGAACATATACCCGATGCCAACTCGGCCAGTGATGCCATAAATGTTAGGTAAAGATACAATTTAATAGGGTTTATTTTAAAATTCTTTATTTTAAATATTACCCGACTGAAACACTGTCTCTGACGTCATAAGCGTTGTGTAAAGGTATATATTCCAAATAAGTAACATTTTATGTTCCATCGCTATGAGGAATAATAGAACTGGCATCTTATTTAAAATAAAACAGAAATAACAGAACTGTCTGAATATTTTAGATGTAAAGATCATAGCCTGTTTACTATTTTTAACAATTTTTAACAAAAAATCATTCACTGTTTTGTCAGATACCGATAATATCTTCCCGTCGCTGGGCCGCCTGTATATAAATATACACTCTCTATTTACATAATTAAAATTTTTATGTAGGTTTAGATTTCCGGACGGATGTAATTTCGGCCGGAAAAAGAACAGGTACCTAAGGGGGATATGTAATTTCGGCCGGAGGTTTAAGGGTTCTTTCTTATCGTATAGGTATTTTCGGCCGGAAGAAGTAGGTAAAATAAAATAAGATCTAGAATTGCTATAACATTCTTTATTAAACCAAAATCAAAGACACTATTACTTAAAAACTAGAGCTAAAAACATACATTACATTTTTACGAACTTTGATATGATACAGTTTTAACAAAATTAAATATAGAAATTTTTCCAGACCGAAGCATAATTATCATATTTTCAATAAATTTTAATTTATTTCTGACTTGCTTGTCTTTTATTTTTGTTGTAATATTTAAACTTTTTATTTTTAAATATGAATCGATCTGGAATTCTTTTAACTTTTCTATAAAAATAAATATTGAAGGGGGGCAAGAATAAAATGAATAATTCAATTTAGAATGGAACGATTCACAAGCGTTTGTGGTTCGTTTTATAGATGGATTTTCGTCTGCCCATACATTTGGTGGAAAATCGGAATCAGGTGCTATATAATATTGTAATAGATAGTCTGCTTATTTATCCAACAGTTCATTATTTGGTTTGCAAGACATTAAATCAAATATAAAACAATCCTCAACATCAGATGGTTTTAAATAAGTAAGCCCAAAAGTGTGAATAAGCCATTTACTTTCTTCAGAGTTTTTGTCTTTATATATTTGACTTAACCCTAAAGACTGAATTTTCCTGTACCACGCTTGATGTAAGTGAAATATACAACCATTTATTTTTGTTTTTGACAAAACATTTCTTAGTGCGATATGTATTGATATTTCAAAATCTACGAATGCCTCCATCGGTTCAAAAACTCTATTAAAAACTTCCAAAATTTTCGATTTAAGCAACAGAAAAAGTTTAATATATGTGTCAGCAGTCTTATTTGGTAACAGACAATATAAAAGAGATATATAGTGTCCATTTTCCAGGCCATTAATGGTAAATAATTGATAAAAATATTTCGTACAAAAAGAAAATGTGCCATCCATATATATAACATTCATTTTACACAACGTAGTAATATTTGTTTGGGAAGAAAAAACAATGATATTATCAACTGAACTGTTAATAAACAAAAAAATTTTACCTGTTGTCGTTTTAGGAGAATACATATCAACTACAGTATGTACTTCATGAATATCTTTAGGCAGGGCTGGCAAGAGTTGACGACGACTGTTATACACATTTCTTCTTATGAGATTTACATCCGCGGTAATCAATTCGTCTGGTAAATTTGTTGAAAGGACCCTTTTTTTAATTTTCGAAGGTTTCTCCGATATGTCCTCCTGGGCTTTTCGCTTGCATGCATTTGTGACAATTTTTCTCTGCAAAGAACGTTGATCTGGTTCATGATTGTGAATTAACTCACTCCTGGTCACAATAAATTCGGCACCAACAGTATACAATTTAGCTAAACATTTTAAATTTTTCCTGATGCACCTCGAACGCACTTCCCCACTCTTTAATACGTATTGTTTACAAAATGAAAATTTTTCTACAATAAGCAAGTCACAACCGCGTGAACTCTTTACTATCGAAACTGCCATCATGTAATATAGATGTTTTCTATCTTTTGGTCGCCCACAAAATAAGTGGTTAGTATCTTAATATTAAAAGGTCCAGTACTTTGTAATTAGGTAATCACATTGTTAAACTATTGAAAATCAAATTAAGAAAGATGAATGTAAATGTTTTAACTTTTCTAAGAAATGGAAATATGAAAAGGGTAGATTATTATTTTGTAATTAGGTAATCACATAGTTAAACTAATGAAAATCAAATTAAGAAAGATGAATGTAAATGTTTTAACTTTTCTAAGAAATGGAAATATGAAAAGGGTAGATTATTATTTTCAGGTATATTTCAAAATCCTATCATAAACATTACCCTCGGCCGAAATTACCTATGCCATTAGATGGGCACTTTGCTTTTGGCAGGTAGGCGAAGGGATTACCGGCCGAAATTACACCCGCCGAGATTTCCACACATAAATTTTGTAATAAATATAACAGCTGGCAAATACAGTGATTTTATTTTCATTAGCCAATGTAAAAATGTCTTTTATTCTACCTAGGATTTAACTTAACACTAAACAAAACTAAAAATAAAATGTCGTGTAATTAAAAATAAAATACAAATTCAATCCAAAATTTCACAAACGGCCTTCAAGGGCAGTGTCATATATCCTTGAAACACCGAATTTTAGTGGTATTGCCAGGTCAATATTGAATTTGTAGGTGAATCGCTTGTTGAAAATTAATACCGTATTTGTATATATTTTTGGGAATGTAATTACACATAAATATTATTAGTTGATTATTTAAATGTTTATAAGTTATTTTGTGGCAAAATTTCTAAGATATAAACTGTTTAAATCATATAATTTAAAAATAAATTAATTTGAAATTATTTTGTGTTAGTTATGTTTGTAGTGAATCGACCTTTATTATATTTGAATGTTCAATTGTTTAATGTTATTTATTTATATGACACTGTCAATTTAGTTGAATAAAGCCTTATATTTTCGGGTTAAACCTCAATTTCGCTACAATTTATTCAACTAAATTGATAGTGTGGAAAGGTATCTGCGTCCTGAGAGGTTTTATATCGATCCGGTATCAAACACTGACTCCGCCACAACTTCTCACTGGATACACTGGAAGACAACTTTCAAAAATTTCCTTAAAGCCTCGTCAACTAGCTCCACTGGAGAAAACCAGCAACCTGGACCTCTGTCAGATGCAACTAAGTATCAACTCCTGGTAAATCACCTTTCTGCAACTGTTTTTAATCATATAAAAGACGCCGAGATATATGATTCAGCTATTTCGAGACTAGACGCTATTTTTATAAAACCAAAGAATGAAACGTATGCACGCCATCAACTGGCCAAGCGTGAACAACAGCCTGGTGAAACGATTGACCAATTTATACAATCATTAAAACTTCTGGCCAAGGAATGTGGGTTCAAAGCAGTATCTGCCGAACAAGACTGTATAAGAGATGCATTTATTGCTGGTTTGACATCGAGCTCCATACGACAGAGACTTCTAGAAAGCAGTTCACTCCAGCTTGATGAAGCGCACCAACAAGCCAGAGCACTAGAGTTTTCAAGAGTTCACAACAGCGCCTTCGCAAGTGAATCAAACGCCTTTCCTTCGAACAATTTAAATGCATTACCATCTACATCAAAAGATTCTTGCTACTTTTGCGGTAACAAACTGCACGTTCGCAGAAAATGCCCAGCCTTTGATACAGTATGTCTATCCTGTGGCAAGAAAGGCCACTTCGCAAAAGTCTGTCGAAGTAAACCTACCGTATCCGCAATTACCAAAGGAGTACAACCTGAAAGTGAACTCGGAACATTGTCATGTATACTTTCTGCTGCTTCGGGTTTAAGAGAAGCTATTTTACCAATTTTCATCAATGGACACGCTGCAAAAGCTCTAGTTGATACAGGAAGTACATGTAGCTTCATAGAAAACCGCCTTGTTCAACAATACCGTCTTCACATGAAGCCCTCTCAACAAGAAGTACCGATGGCTACATCATTTTTAAAATCAAAGGTTGTTGGAATTTGTAGAGTTAATATAAAATTATTGCAAAACAGTTATGAAGCCGATTTGTGGGTACTGAATGGTTTATGTGCAGATGTTATCATAGGGCATGATATTCTAAAGAATCATTCGCAAGTACAACTAGACTTTGGAGGACTCAGGCCGACTCTCAAAGTATGTGCACTATCAGCTGCTAACATTGAACCTCAAAACTTATTCTCCTATCTGACTCCTGATTGCAAACCCATTGCCATCAAGACTCGAAAACACTCACCAGAGGATTCAACCTTTATTGAAGCAGAAGTTTCACAGTTACTTAAAGATGGAATAATCGAGGAAAGTTCGTCACCGTGGCGAGCTCAAGTATTAGTTACTTCCAACGAACGTCATAAAAAACGTATGTGTATCGACTACTCCCAAACTATAAATCGCTTCACGTTGTTAGGTGCATTTCCAACCCTTTAATTGAAATGCCAACTCTCCCGGAATCATCCAACCGTCATTGTGAAACTTCCGAACAGTCTGGAGACCAATGCCAAGAGTTACGTCGTTCTGAAAGAACCCGTTCTAGACCCAAGTACCTAGGCGAATATTTTTAAATATGGGAAGAATGTAGTGAATCGACCTTTATTATGTTTGAATGTTCAATTGTTTAATGTTATTGATTTATATGACACTGTCAATTTAGTTGAATAAAGCCTTATATTTTCGGGTTAAACCTCAATTTCACTACAATGTTTAATATACTAGGCAACACTACAAGGACAAGTCATGCATACTGCGATGTCAGGCGCAGAGACGCATTTTTATGCACAGTAGGTTTCAATTTCTGCTTAAATGTTATATTTATATTGGTCTTCTATTTTATTTTTATGGATACTATTCCATTTTTGGATATGACATTCTTACACCAAAATCGTAATAGGCGATTTTAAATCAGTTACTAGAAATGTGACCAAGTCAAGTGTGGTCAAGGTTCTTACGTCATTATAATGACGTTCTAATAATCTGATTTAAAAATGTTTGGTTTATATTGACACTAACTTCACAATGGGTATAACATTGACAGATATCATGAATTTTTGTTTGTGTGTTATGTAATAGTAGTAGGATTTGTTTTTGAATTTGTAGGGATAAAAAATAAATATTTGTTTTGTTTACTGATCATGGATGAAGAGAAAATTGGTATTATAGTTACTTTGGCCTCTGATTTTTTATCAAAACTTTAGCCATGTTCATTAATAAATCCTACCTTGAAAATAAATTGGCTTTTCATTTGCAGAAACCTTAAATGCGTCCATATCTAGGTACTCAGCCAGGGTTGCCAGACGTCGCGCTTTAGGCGTAATTGTCCTGCTTTTTAACTTGCTGGCACGCGTTACGCCAAAGTACAAAAATGCTCCGCATTTTATCTTATTGCTACGTTTTTTAAATTCAAAGTTATATATAATGATATTTTTGACAATGTTTGACCTGTTTTTGAGAAGCTCAGAAAAAGGAATCTAATGGTTTAAATAAATATAAGCGGAGGACTTTTTTTTTAGATCTCTACAAAAAAGGAGCTTATTTTAAAAAAATACCTGCTTTTTAAACCTGATACCCTATCGTCACCATTGTCCCACTTTTCCCTTTCGTAAATCTTTCTTTCTATTTTACAAATAACCCAACCAAACAATGATTTAATAATTAAAAAGTAAAAGTTTTACATTTGTCATTTCATTTAACATTTCATACCTGTGATGACCACTTTTTTACTGTAGTCATGTTAAACTTGACTATTTCAAGACAATATTCAATATGACGTCATTGTTTTTGATTTATATCAGTGTAGTCAATCATATTCAAGACACAGTATCTGATTTAAAATCGCCTAATATTTGTAATATTTTCACACTATTGTTTAGTGTTCTGTCTCCAATTTGGAAAAAGGTTCGAGCATATATTACTAGAGCCATCGTTCAAATGGACTTTGTTTTGATACAGGGTCTGTTTCGTTTTGCTTGGCATGTCAAATCGTTCGAAATTGTCAAAACTGTCATTTGATTTTTGATTTTTAATAATTTCTATCTTATTTTTGTAGTTAATACGTGATTTTTTGTATTTTATTACTTTAGTGATACAAATTTTAACAATGGTGAGAGTTTGTGTAAGTTTTAAATAGAAATACGAAAAGGCATCGTCAAGGTCATTTAAAGCAAGTAACAATTAGCGTCTCCGCCATTTTTTAACAGAAACATTTTATGCAAAATGCCGTTAAACATAAATTTAAAATAAATAGTAAATTTAGTGAATTACATTTAAAAAACTTGTATTATGTATGAGGAATATTGTTTTAGATTTTGGGCTCTACTAAAAAGTTAAAAATAATTAATCATAATTTTTTAGTATTAACAAGCTTTTCGTTTTTAAGTCATTTTATCATGATAATGTTGAAGTTGTTAAATTAATAATTTTTGTTTTCTGTAGGTTTCCAACTAATCCTGCGAAAAACCGCATTTGGTGAAACATATTGAAGCTTACTCCAGAAAACATTTCAAATAGTGATAATTTATGTTCGAATCATTTTTCTGGACATATGTTTATGTCAAAGACTGGATGCGGAGGAAAAACTAGATTAATAATTCTAGGTGCATTGCCATCAAGATTTACTGAGGCCCCAGAAGAAGATGAATCTAAAAGGTAAAGAACCCTGAACTGTTCTTGTGGGTTAATCGTTCAAAAAGCAGAATTAGAAAACATGTAAGTAACTAAGTACTTTTTAATACAATATAAATTTTATTTTCAAATACTTACCTATTACTACCTATATTTTTTATAAACCACAAAAATTATTTTTTATTAAATATATCTATGTTCTTTAATTAAGTAGACTGCTAGTCGTTAAGAAATAAGCAAAGCCTAATGTGAGTTTTTCAATAAAAAAGTAATTTTAAGCTTCTTTTATTTCTATACTCCTAGTCATTAAGAAATAATCGAAGTCAATAAAACTTAAGCTTCACTTATTTGTTAACGACTGGTAGTCCAAATGTACCTAAGCACCTAAGTATTTGCTTGATTTTTATTTGTAGTATATCGTTTAGTAATCTATTGAACATTGTTTACGAATAATATTTTTATATTTGATAAATTATTGAAAACAATTCTTTTATTGTAATTTTCGTACAGATGTGTTAATAGACATCATAAATATTTGTATAATATACCTACTATTTATTTATTTTGATTTTTAAATATAAGCTCTTTATCTTTTTTATTGTCTATTATTTCAACCTTCATTTTTCCGTTATACACTTTTTGAATTTGAATAAAAAAAAATCTGATGCATTCAACACATATAATAATAATATTAATAAATATTAATAATAATAATTTACTATTACTAAATACCTACTTAAATAATGCAAGTTTATAAAATATGTGCAAAATTAAGAGAATTTTAAAGGTATTTATTATTTATATTAATTACAAACCCCGTAAAAATTGTGCGACGCTGGAAATAG
The DNA here is from genome assembly GCA_927349885.1 of Psylliodes chrysocephalus. NCBI lineage: Eukaryota > Metazoa > Arthropoda > Insecta > Coleoptera > Chrysomelidae > Psylliodes > Psylliodes chrysocephalus. The sequence continues at coordinate 37,814,391 of OV651817.1, forward strand.
TGTCTACCTATTTCCCCTCTTAACCCAAATAAACACTGTTAAATGCAGATTCTATGAAATATATATGCTCGAAGGGAAAAAGGAACACTTATGGAATCACTTGCTCCCGTCAGTCACAGGTCTTTTACTTAAAGATTATTTGACGTACACAATTGAGATTTAAAGCAGTTGTAATAAACATTGTTTTCAATAAAGGCGTTTACTCTTAAAGTAGGGTTTATTCTGTTAATATAATACATTCGTTTGATTTACTTAAAAGAAACTCTTAATAATTGAGGTTTCGCAACTTATTTCGAAATTCTCAAAAAAAAATTAAAAAACTACGAACCTTATTGGTGTAGCTTAAATATTAGTTCTCTGGGGGATCAGTTTTGAGGAGAAAGTTAATGGAAAATATCAAAATAAATTTATTTTGAATAAGATTTCAAAAATAAATATTACTTTCGTTTGTGCTACTTGTTATTTAATGCCTTTTCGAAAAAAACCCTTAGGAAATGATTTTTTTTAACGTATCCCGAAAACTACCTTAAAAAAAAATTAAGGTAGAGATTGAATAAAAAATAAGGATAGCAGTTCGTTATACAAAAAAAGAAAGCTTTACTGTACAGATACTTCAAACCTTATAAAACCTGATTATTTAAAAAAAAAACTAAGGGACGGAACACTGTTGCGCCAGTTAGACTTATACTTGGTAATTTTTTTTTTATATAGAATACTAAACATTTAGAACGATGGTAAAATATAATTACAAGGGCTAATTAAAAACTTATCAGTGCACATGTTTCTTGTTACTTACACATTTTGAAAGATGATATGTTGAAATATTATAAGAAAATAAAAATTGATTAGTAAAATTCAAAGAGACAGACCAAAATTAAAGAATGATAAAATACCATGTGTAGATATTAAATTTACCTTCTTTATGGCCAAAATATACAAGGTGTAAAAAAAGATGTACAGTAAATTTGACGTCGTGGATGGGTGACAACTGGGACGTTTAACCATGGGCCGTGCTACTAGGCTGCAGAAGTGCCATGTTACAGACTGATTAAAGTGATAGCACGAAGAGTCTAAAGGGTGCAAAATTAAAAAAAAAGTTCCAATACAAAAAAAATATATAATAAAATATTATTTGAAATATTTCATTTTATATATACGAGTATTAATCGGTTAAACCTGCAAGAAAAAACTATAGAGGAGCTATGTATGGACTCTTGGGTAGTTAGGTAAATTTTTAAATTAAATGAGGATATTTATAAATCTGCACTACCTCATTATCTTTATTTTTATTAATAAAACATGTCCTATATTTAAAAATACGTCTACTGCATAGATATTAAAAACTATTTGTGTTTATGTATTCAACGCATTATCCTATCCTGCTAACTCGTATCTAATGTAATTTTTTACAAACCCGTAGATAAATATTTTTAATACTCTATTAAACTGAGTGAACAGTTAATGAACAGTGGGAAGTTAAATTTAAATTCCAAACGAAGAAATCACATATAACATTAATCAGATTAATGTTTCTAAATTAATTAGACATTCCAATTAACAAAGAGACGGCACCAGAATGTCAGAATTTAGACGAAAAACACACCCCATTGGCATTGGCGCTGTTTTACTTTAAAATCGTTACGGAATCGCGAAATCGTCTGTGTTAAGTTACCCAAGCAGTTGTGGAGCATCACTCAGCAGATTGAGTTGATAGACTATTAAATCCAAAGATTGGAATTAGAGAATTAGAAGGAAAGCGTCACTCGAGGGGCAAACATAACAAAAATGTAAAAAATCAGTAAATTTGTCAAAAGAAATTAAAAAATTGTGAATGGTTTTCAACTACTCAAATATGACAATATTCATATATTATATGAATTAAATGACTTAAAATCAGTACCACATTTAATAATAATATTAGATTATAAAGACAATAGATACATTTTTTTACCTTTAAACCCGGTCATACATTGTAAAGAAACGTAGCGCGTAGCAATTTTGTAATAAAACCGACATGCGTAGCTTGGTGCGCTGTTGCCAGGCTGTGAAGTTTACTCCTTTCATATTTAAAAATAGTTTTTACCTATAACTCACTAATGGCAACGAGTTTTATTCATTAAACTAGTTTCGAGATATATTGCGACACATTAAGCGTCCCCACCAATTCATTTCCTACTCCGACGCATTGTGAACCGAGTTGTTGCAATATTTCTCAAAATATTTTTAATAGTCTCTAAATAAAGAGACTTTTAACAAAACAAAAAACGTATAAAATATGTACAAAGTACATTAAGCTATTTTAACTGCTTTCAGCAGACTTGCTATTTTAGCGGCACCTATTTTTGAACTATCATGCAGGGCAATTTTGTACCTATCGTTTTTACATACATACGCCTGCTAAATAACGACTTTACCCATAATAAGTTAAACTATGGCAAACACCATTAATAGGCTTGCAAATAAATGCATGGATTTTAAATGCCTTAAACGTGACCGCAATTGAAAATAACCTTGTTTTATTTATACTATACGTCACGTATAGTATTTTATCGATTGATAGTATGCTACGTTGCCTTGCAGTAAATTGTTCCATATCGGGTGTTTTTTATGGATTTTTAGACTTTTTTGGAAATATTTCGGCTTATAGTTTTAGTGTATAGCTAACAACATGGTTTGCGAGTGCAAAAAAACTGGATAATGTGCGTGCTTAAATGTCTTTTCATAAGTATGTAAGGTTAGATGATGTATTGCATTATTCAGTGGTAGATTTAAAAATTTATGCCGTATTTTTTCTATATTTAACTTACAAAAAATTAGTATTTACTGCAAATTAATAATCTTTTTTGTACAAAAATCGAAGAGTTATGATTTTATCATTAACAAGATACGTCACTGGTATTAACCGACTTTTAGTTGCAGACGAGATCTAGGATTACAGTCTTCTTTAAATCCGCATAAAATATCTTATTTCTCTTTTACAACGATTTGCACCAAACAAATGATACGTTATGAATAAAATTTTTCATTTGTTATTTTATTTTAGCTAAGAATGAAATGCTTCATCTGTTGTTTCTTTTAACTAAGAGAATGACATAATTTACTAATTAACAACCGGTTTCGGCTCAGGAACCACAATTGGACATAAGAGAAAAAATTAAAACAATGAGTAATATTAGTGACTGAGTAAATACAAAGATACAAATCTAATAAAATAACTTAGGAATACATATCGCACAATCCAATCGGAAATACCGTTTGAAAACATGTCACTATCACACGACAGATGTTGAAAATGGCAAGGTTGTTTATATTATTGCCATGCGTGTTTCTAATGTACTCTGGTTTTTTAAATTTGTACAAAATGATTCATTAAGGGTGGCGAACGGCCTGAGATACGGCCGAATTTTTTTTGAAAGAAACGCTTTCAATTTTTCAGTAATCTACTGCACCACATAACAACCTAGATATCTCCATATTGCATTTGCAACAAAAAGGATTAAGTAATAATGCATTCTTTTTTCCTTTAAAATTAAATTTTGATTTCTTTAACATAATATTACGTAATGTATTAAATTAGGGGAAATGTGCCTAATATTGTACATCTTCCTAATATCGCACACCATAATATTTTCTACGTCATTGCTATAAACTACCTGCAGGCGGCTAAACAAGTTCTGCAGGCTGATTTGTTAGTGTAGAGTAAGAATTAAGAGTGATAACAACGAGTATGTTAGCTCTGTGAATTATTGGAATATTTTACGCGCGAAAAGTTTTTTTGGGGTTATCTTCAACATTATATGTTACTAGCAACTGTAAGTTTTTATAATTGAAGTGTTCCAGAGACATTATTGAATGTTGTAGTTTTAATAGTTATAATTTGATTTTTAATTGAGTTCGTTGTTTCGACAATATTAAAAAAATATTTTTGGTCCTAAGTTTTCCTAATATCGCACTATTCCTAATGTCATAATATCGCACTGTGCGATATTAGGAATACTATAGTTTGTAGATTTGTAAGGGGGATATCTACGCCTGTCGTTACTTCGACCTAACATATATTTTGTGAAAAATACTATAGTTTGGTGTAGATTAAAGCATAATAGAAATTTTTAGTTACAGATGCCGCCTAAAAAAGGAAACAGTGGTCGACAGAAAGCATGAAACGAGCAATATTAACTGTTAGAGTCAAAGAAATGGGCCTGTTACGTGCATCGAAATATTTTAGTGTACCTAAGTCAACATTAAAAGACAAAGTGAACAGTGCTGAAGAGGATGTCAATAAGTTAGTATCTATAAAGCTTGGTAGAAAACCTACACTCGATATAGAAGCATTAGTAACGTACTGTTTGGAAATGGAATCTCGGTTTTATGGACTAACAGCAAAAGACGTAAAAAGAATGGCGTTCCAATTACCTGAAAAAAATGGACTTCAGCATCCATTTCGCAAGCAAGATGAAGCAGCAGGATAGAAGTGGTTACGTTCATTTATGAGAAGGCATCCACGAATTAGTTTAAGAAAACCACAGGCCACATCTTTAAAAAGAATTACGGGATTTAGCAAAAAGAACGTAAAAGCTTTTTTTGACCTGTATGAGCCTCTTTATAGTCTTGTTAAGAATTCCCCAAACAAATTGTACAATTGCGACGAAACTAGTTTAACCATTGTACAACACAAAACTAGTAAAGTGATATCTCTACGTCGCAAACGTCAAGTTGGAGCCATTTCCTCTGCAGAGAGGGGTTCCTTAGTAACGATGGTTACATGTATGGGTGCAACAGGCCATTATATCCCGCCCCTTTTGGTATTTCCAAGAAAAAATATGAAACCAGAGCTATTGGACAACGCTCCAAATGGATGTTTAGCAGCGTGTCATAAATCTGGATGGATTGAAGCGGAGTTTCCAAAAATGGTTTAAGGAACAATTTTTGGCAAATGTAAATCCTACCAAGAACGATCCAGTGGTTTTGATATTAGATGGCCATTATTCTCACACACGAAATCTGCCATTGCTAGAGTTGGCCCGAGATAATGGGGTGCATATTGTAAGTTTGCTACCCCATTGTTCCCATAAAATACAACCTCTTGATAGGTCATTCATGGCACCTTTTAAGACTTATTATGCACAAGCTATAGAATCATGGTTAAAGCACAATTCATATAGAGCTATAACCCACTACCAAATAGGAAAACTTTTAGGTGAAGCTTATAACAAGGCAGCAACAGTTGCTACTGCAGAAAACGGTTTCAGGAAGACCGGATTATTTCCACTAAACCGCAATATTTTCCAAGCTCATGAGTTCGTTGCCCTCGAAACTGAGTCAGAAGTAGACGTTCAACAGTCAGTGTCCAGCAGCGCTCCTCCATCAGTTATTCTTGATGATATTTAGCAGCCTGGACCTAGTAATATTCAGCGAGCTGTCGCTGCTATTTATAAACCAGGACCTAACCACATTTGCCCAAAAAATGTCTCGGAACAGTCAGGACCAAGCAGCCCTTATCCTTCTAGAATAATGCTAGTTCATATCAGCCCGCTTCCTTTTATAAAACCAAAAACTCACAGTGTTAAATGTAGAGGACGACCAAGCCGTCCAGCTGCAGTAATTACAAGTTCGCCATACAAGGATCAGTTGTCTCAAGACATTGCAGAAAAGGAAAGAAAAAAAGAAGTCAAAGCGAGCAAAAGTATTAAGAGAAATATAAATCCAAAATTAAAAGCACCACCTAACAAAACAAAAGGCAAGAGAAAGAAGGTAACATATTCGTCTTCAGAATCAAGTGAAGAAAATATTGATGAGCCGTTGACTGTCTCCACAGATGAAGAAGATAGTGATGATGATTGTGAGTGCTCTTATTACAATCAAACTTATTTAAGTGATAAAAAAGGTGAACCGTGGAGATAAGATGCATTAAATGTCGCATTTGGTGCCATGAAGCATGCTTTGGTTCTGATGATTATTCAACTTTTGTTTGTGACTTTTGTTTAGAAGGATAAATTGTCAAAAATCAAAACTACTCACCAATATACATTTTTATACTATTCTTTTAATAAATACCTTAAATAAATAATTTAGTTTTATTTATACTAAATATAAATTAAGCAAAAGCTTAACATCGCACTATGCAATATTAGGAACATAACCTGTGCGATATAAGGAACACTATTTTAAAAAATAAACAAATGGCGGATTTCCATTTTTTTTTATTTTCTTTTTATGTAAATATCGTATAGTTATGTAAGTTCCTGTGACTTTTAGGAAATTGATGAAGTTTATAGAATATTGGATACTAATATTTTTTACTAGATATTAACCTCATAAATAAACATTAATAAAATGGGTCGATATTAGGCACAATTCCCCTACTAATAAAATTAGCTTTAAAATGAAGTGTCACACTTTACCATAGGTAATAATCTTTTATCTTGCTAAATAAGGGGTTAAATTAAAAGGAACGCAATGCACAGTCATATCGCTGAATTCCCCATAACATTACCTTTCCGAAGATGTGTCATAATTGGTATTTTCCCAATTTAAATTGTATTGGTTAGATAGACATAGGGGAGAGGAATGATATATGCCAGTTAAGGATAATATAGAAAGGTGTCTCTATTGAAATAAAAACCGACCTGTTTTTATGTTTTTTAAAAAAAAAATACTTTAAGTTATTCTGAGATACGGCCGGTCGCCTGCATTAGTGAAACACCCTGTATATTAGGATACAGTTTCAGAATAAAATGCATTATTAAATTACTTTTTTTGCTCCCCCTCTCTCTAGTATGCCGCAATTTAGCATAAAAATAACTGCCTGAATATTGAAAGTGAAATATAAATTAATTATTAATGCATTGTTTTCTCAAATAACTTTAATATACACATAGTTATCTGCTTATATTTCAGCATATTATTGCAAAGACATGTCTGATCTAACCGCAAACAGAATGCAGACTTTCGTATACTGTTACACTAACATAACTAATTAACCAATTTCAATTTCGTGTAATTTTACTAAATGCTTGGAGATATTCGCTTATGAACGATTTATGCTATGCGTTAGACTCCCGTATCCGATAATCAACATCACTTTATACGCCTAACCTATCTTGATAAATCTAATTGATTACATTATCAGGAGATTATTCGCATTGGGTCGATCAGCCATAATCTGTGGATACCGGATACAACTAATGACCATTTGAATTTAAATAAAAATAACGATGTCCATAAAATTTAGGCATACCATTCTTTAAAGATGCCTCTGAGATGTCACTGAACTATAATGCTGTAACAATAAAAGTTAAAAGCAAAACTTAAAAATGATACACTATAGGGCTGATAGACCCATACGCAGAAGAATCAAAAATATATTAGAATTAATATAAATGTGTGTGTGAAAAGTTCTCATTAGAAGGGAACATTGTGGCATAGAAATAAATCCATTTGCGACAGATTGTTATAATTATATTTACTTTTTTTGTTATATGTCGAGTATAATGTGTATGAATTTTATTTTATTTTAAGAAATAACGCACTAATACTTGCAAGGAATTATAAGTTTTTAGTTTGATTTAGGTGATTTTTACAAGAAAATAAGATTAATTGATGTGTCGTCTCAAGGACAAATATAGGATATTTATCGTAGATTTGCTTTTAATGAGTCTTTCATACATTTTTACTAATATACGTACTAGAATTACTTTCATCAACAGTTATACATTTTTAAAATTTCGTTGTTGGTATTAATGTTAAAATGACCAATCACAATATAGGTAATGTTATCTCTACCCGGTGATGATTTTGCAGTCGTTTTTTAAAGCTGACTCTAGTTCTGACGTAGTAAATTCTTTATGAATAGTACTGTTATGATAAGGAAAGACAAGCAGCGTATTAATTGCATTTGAAGGAGCAAAATATTCGTATAATTTTTTAATCATTTTCGAAGTTAGGGGAACGGCGGGTACTACGGGCCAGCGGGTAGTACGGGCCATCACACGGTTCTCGGTACAGCCGCTAGGTGGCAGAGCCATGCTGTTCTCGGATCACAGACTATACGTTGCTCAGTCGTTTGCTAGAACTTGACAGACGTATGTGCATAGGTGTTGCAGATAATAAATAATTTCTATTTTTGAGTGGTGGAGGTGCCGTCTTAGATAACTTTTATTGACTGTTTTTTCAACTAAAGGTATGTTGTAAAATTATCATACTGCTATTAAATTATAGCTCGTAAAAGGCTCTATACATTGTGATGACGAAATATCTCTAACTCAAGTCGATTTCTGTTAAAGCCATGTTTGATTTATCAAGGTCGGTCGGGTGATACAAGCCAAACCCGCGTCGGGTGGTATGGGCCATGTAAACAAATCGTATTTTTTTATTTTAAGGAGATGCCAAAGTACAAAAAGACGCCAGAAGGGACAGGTCGTGGGGAGTGGTCAGAAATAAGCATGAAACAAGCTGTTTCGAGTGTTCTAGAAAACAAGATGACAGAAAGGGCTGCAGCCAACCATTTTAATGTACCAAGAACTTCCCTTCAAAGGAGGATAAAATCAGTTAGAGCAGCTCGGCAGACAGAAATGAAGCCTCAGATGGGGTCTTTTAAACGAACGTTTACAGATTATTTTGAGGACATTCTTGTGAAACACATCCGTGATTTAGACTCAAGGTTAATGCCTCTAGCTAAAACAGAATTTTGTAAGTTAGCATATGATTTGGCAAATTCTCTTAAGCTACCACATAGATTTAACAGGGAAAATAAAACGGCTGGTAAAGATTTTTATACAAGTTTTATGAAGAGACACCCCGATCTTGCTTATAGAAAACCGCAGTCAACCAGCCTAATGCGGTCCGTCAGGTTTAATAAACCTCAAGTTGACCGTTTTTTTAATCATTTGAACTCTTTGAATAACAAGCACTCTTTTCGACCTTCTAGAGTATTCAACGCCGATGAAACAAGAGTTTCTTGTGTTCATGAAAATGACAAGGTAATTACCATTAAAGGGAAGCGGCAGGTCGGGAAAATTACTTCAGGAGAGCGAGGTCGCAACGTCACGATCATGTTCTGTATGAGCATAACTGGACAGTTTATTCCCCCACTTTTTATTTTCCCTCGAAAAAGGATGAATGATCGTCTGATGATCGGTGCTCCGGCGGAGAGTATAGCTTTTCCAACTACCAACGGATGGATGACCACCGAGGCATTCTTAAAGTGGATGCAGCACTTCGTGGCCTTCACGAAACCTACAAAAGAGGATCCTGTATTGCTACTCCTCGATGGACATGGAACACACAAGGAGCTGGACGTCATTTTGTATGCTAGAGAACATTATGTTCACATGTTGAGTTTCCCACCCCACACAACCCACAAAATGCAGCCTCTCGATAGGTCTTTCATGAAACCGTTCAAAGCACAATACAATTATTCTTGCAGTTTGTGGATGAGGGCTAATCCAGGTGCTCGAATCAATGATTATGACATCGCAAAGCTAGTGAATGAAGCTTACACCAAAGTTTGTAGACTAGATATTGCAGCAAGTCGTTTCAGCTGCACGGGCATTCACCCTTTTAACCCAGAAATTTTCACTGACAGACTTTATGGGAAGTGCTTTAACCAATGTAGAAAACCCACCAACTACAACTGCCAAAATTTCAGCCGTTTCTGCTACAGTTACCTCTCAACCTTCAGCAAATGAAGAGCAAGCAGTAATTGTAGAGCCTAGAGAAGTGACCTCTCAACCTCCTGCAAACGAAGAGCAAGCAGCAATTGTAGAGCCTAGAGAAGTGACCTCTCAACCTCCAGCAAACGAAAATGTAGCAGCAAGTGAAAAGTCTATTGAAGAGACGCCCCTGCCTGAACATGTAGGACTACCAACTCAATACCATGCTACCAACTAGTCCTGAGAGAGTCGAACAACGTACCTTTGCCAGTGTTTTACAGGAGCTTTCACCTTTGCCTTCATGCTCTGAAAAGAGGTTTACAACAGCAAAAAGTGAAATATTGACTTCATCGCCAAATAAAGATATGTTGATAGAGAAAAAAATTTGGAAGTCACAAAAGAAGCTGCTAAGAAAAAGAAAAGAAATATAACATTTGAACAATGTGCAGGTAAGTTGCCGACAAAGGTGGTCAAACAAAAAAAGCAGTAAATCAATAAATCGACTGATCATACGAAATCGACTCCAGGGACGTCCAAGCAGATTGCAACAACAACGGACTTTTCAAAAGACAATAAGACCGAGTGTCTTGTTTGTGGTGAATGTTTTGAAGAAAACTGTATTTAGTGCAAACGTTGTCAGGGCTGGTCACATGAACTTTGTGCAGTTATTGATAACAAACTTTACTACTACTGCGACCATTGCAAAATAAATTAATAAAAAATGTGTTTTTTTTTTAATTATATGTTTGCAAACAACAATATATTTATTTTTTATTTCTATAGCTACCTAATTTAAGATGGCCCGTACTATCCGCCATTTTTTCAAAATGCCAAAATGACAACACTGGGAATTTTTTTGTGAATCTTTTTTTTTTGTTTGATTTACCAACAACAAACATTATTTTTTTTATTGTTATAGTTACGTAATTTGGTATGGCCCGTACCACCCGCCATTTTTTTGCAGTACCAAAATGGCAACACTGGGAAAACTTTCTGTGGTTCATTTTGTATCTCAAAAATATGTTTTATTTTGTTAATTACTAGTTAAAAAAGGTTTAAAGGAAGGTCCTGTGCAGTTTTCGAACACAAAAAAATAAAAATAAAAAATATGTATGTATTTTTGCTTAAGTGGCCCGTACTATCCGCCGTTCCCCTAATACCAATTTTTTTATATATTTTTTATTTGCTATTTTTTTAATAAAATTCCAAATTTTAGTGGCAGATACATTTTTATTTAATGAATTTAGAAATGTTCTCCAGCTCTGTTTATACTTATTCCTGAAGTGTAGTTAAGTTTCGGCTTCCACTGTCTTTACTTTTTTGTAGTTATTCCAAATAGATAATATTTTATTATTTTGATACCCTACTTTTCTATTTTGCAACATAAGGGAACTTTCGTTATCTTACCAGCAAGAATGAGAAACTATCTGCAACCAGTCTCCTACTATCTTTGTCTCTATATTCCTAGACTAAAACTAATGTTCAAATATTTCTGGATCAAGATTGTATAAAATAAACGCGGCATACGCATTTATAAGCCTTTTTTTGCTTATAATAAACAAAATATTACATTTGTTGAAAACAGTTTTGCCTAATATGTAAAAGTTTTATCTATATAGATAATATTACTTTGACATAAAATCTGCTGATTGTTAGAACAATAAAAAATTATAATCTTGCTTAATTTATTACCTACTATTAGAAAATTCTTTTCCTTAACGGTCTTGATGGCGAGGAAAATATCTTTAATACTTTTTGGTTGTATTGGCAATATTTTTCTCGTGAAGTTGTATAGCTTAGTTCAAATGTACGTTTGGAAATTGTTTTGAGATAGCTGTTGAGGGCAAGAAACTCTTTAATGAATAACTGTTTTTAATGGATATATTCCGTGGTTTTTCTGTATGCAATACCAGAGACGATTTGTCGTTTCGTTTACATCGCATCGATTTTATGTGTGCGAACTTGGTCCTTTTTGACAATAAAATACAACCTTCCATTGGTATATCATTAGACTTTGCAGGTCCAATATAAATAGCATCATAATATTTACCACTTTTTCATAAACCATAATTAAAGAGAAATTTGTCCACGCTGGGTATAAGAAACAACTGGTTCCATGCTATGTAAATAAGACAAGATAAGTTTAAAAAAGTCGACAGATAGAAAGATTCAAATGAAACCTAATTATTATTATTAAAATATTATACCAAGTCAATAAGATATTCTACTTGTTCACAGGCGACTTTATAGCGGCCCATAGTTTTTGTACTTACATACTATGTCTTTAGTTTTTGAGTACTTTATTGAAAATAGTTGTATAAGATTAGAGGCAATTTAATTTAGAAGGCAAATTTTTATAATAAATTATCTCTTTAGTAGTTTCTACATCCATCAACAATGTGACCTTAAGATGGATCAAAGGTCACGCCATATCGAAAGGTAACCATCTTGATGATTTACTAGTCCAGAAAGCAGCCAACCAAATACTTTTTGGACCTGACCCTTCTATTGGCCTGACAAAATCGGTAGTGATTGTGTAACCTCCAAAACCGGGGTTACTGTTTACCGGGTTGTCGATCTCAACCTTTCTGCCTTCGGTTTCACTCTATAGTGGAGATGGGAGTAAGTAAATATAAATAATCGAAAATTGAGCGCTAAGCCGTTGTATCTTCTTAGATTCCAAAATAGACCTACCTCTTAAACGGCTAAACTGGGTAAATCAAAGACTACCTACAAAATACACCGATATATTTTTATAAATAAAATCACCAAATACAAAAAAGTTTCAATTATGAAAGTTGAGAAAGTAACCTTAAAATTATAAAAGTTATAAAATAAACTTAGTTGCGCAAACACGACAAATATAGGATCACTCAATGTGGCACTTAAAAATACAAATATTATATCACACTATTTTATTAAATAACTTACACTTAAAAAAAAGGTTATGCCTACTATACCTCGGTTACTAGACCGAGATTATAGACAAAAAAATATATAAGACGAACCGTTAGATTTTGGTACCAAACCCTAACGTTCTCCCGAAAAATAAAAGTCAGTTCCCCAAGGAAACAGACGTCGTTGAATATAAAATTAATTTCCGCTTTACAAATAATATAATTAATAAAATTCGATAGCAAAATAAAACATGAGTGATCGTGCCATGACGAGTGGACGAAGTTAGCCCCCCTTTTTTTAAAATTTTATTTTTTTTTAGTTGTTCCAAATTGTTCTACGGTTGTTCTAAACTGTTCTAAAACAAAAAATATTTTTTTTCCAAAATTAACTTTAAAATTTAAAAAAATTAAAAAATTGCAGTAGCCCCCCTTTTTTCAAAAAAATAATTTTTTAATGTTGTTCTGGATTGTTCTAGAACTGTACTAATTTGTTCTAGAAAATTATTTCAAAAATTTAAAAAAAAACCTATAAAAAACAAAAAACAAAATTTTTTGATAGCCCCCCTTTTTTCAAATTTTTAACTTTTTTTTGTTGTTCTTAGTTGTTCTAAAAGTTAACAAAATTGTTCTAAAAATTTAACACATTAACTTAAATATAACTCTTGGAAACTGAAAAAAATAAATAAGTTATTGCGTTGGCACTGCAGCTATGCGCTCCAGGCTGTATGCTTTTGTACGACACTTTCTGCACTTAGTGAATAAAAAACTACTATTTGCTAATTATTACAATAATATGATTGTGAATAAACAAGTATACAATCCTTGTTGGTTATTTCCTTACATACTTGCATAATATTATCTAGTAGGCTACGCCTCTCGGTCAAATATAACCCTCGTCGTAAGGAAACCAACTCGGACGTAATCTACTACCTATTAATTTCAAATTGAATTAATATTTTTATAAAAAAAACAAATTTGTTTTAAATCAAAGAAGTAAAACACTATCATTTGTTGGTTTGAAAATATTTTTTCTGAGTACACAAATACTTTTAAAAGTACGGAATTTCCAAGATTAGGCAAAAATTCCCAAAATGAATATTTTTAGATTGTTTCTGCGTATTATTACCGACATTTATGACTGTTTCTTTGAAAACAGACAAATTAAATTAACATTAGCACTATTTAGATTTGCCTTTAGTTAATTTTGCCGGCATGGATTTTAATCCTTACGCTAAATGCCGAACTTTGTATTTTACCTACTTCAAATATCCCTCCCTTAGTTTTAATATTGTTGTTGTATAAATAAGAACAATATTTAAAATCAGTCTAGTTTTCCAGTTTCCACCCGCCTAATAGTTTTAGTGCCGAGAAGAAATTTGGACAAAAGTGTATCAGTACTTATTTGTGTGTTTAAAATTTGCAAAATGTCTCAAAAAATTAATAGACTGTTAGATATTCTATTAACTAACGAGTTTAGTGATATTGTAGATTTGAAAACAACTAAACCAGTAATTCCAAGTTTAAAAATTTATAAGAGTATAAGTAATCGATTAAACAACGATATGAAACCAAAATACGTTTATATAATACTACATAACAATAGATATGGTGCATGGGACAAAGTTTTAGAATTTTACGACATTGTGAAAAAAGACATTTGTTTAGTAAATGAAAGTGATAGCAGTTTTAATAATACGAAACGGGACCTTGCCGATCTTGAATTTAATGTAAATATCAGTGCAGAAGTCTGGGGTGAGATGAACATTTCAGAAAAAATTTACAAAGATAAAAATCATGTGAGGAACTACGCAGTTTTAGAAAATGGAACTTGGACAGACATTATATACAGACATATTCATCAAGAAGTGAAAATACCGTGTGCTTTAAGTTTTAAACGTTGCAAGTCGACAAATTCCGGATTGTTCTTAAAAATTATTGCACGTTGCAACGAGTGCAATTGTGAATTTGTTGGAAACATTTTTAATAGACCTGCGCCTAGTGATTCTTATATAAGAATGGAATGTGTGATCGAAAACTTTGATTCAACAATTCAACATACCAAAAAACGATTCTTAAAAGGCCGTCGGCGGTGTGAAGTTTCTAAAAAGCTTGTTGAGTGCAATATGCTTCCATCGGCTTGGAGAAGAAATGAAGCAAATGAGACCATGGAATTTGGTGATCCGGAACCGCCTACATTACCTTCTAATAAAGTACTACAAAAAGCAAAACAACAAAGAAAAAACATCAATTTGGGAATAACAAGTACAAACCCAGTCGAGAGTATGCTGCAAATGAAGTACCAACAACATCTAGGAGAAATTCATAATGTCAGCATTGATCCATTTTTTGTACACTATTGGTTACAAGAACAAATGGCAGTGTACATTGATTACCATGACGTTATTTGTATTGATGCTACGGGTTCTCTAGTGAAAAAATTACCGACTGCTGCAGGTGAATTATCTTCTCACATCTATTTATACCAAATTGTAACTGAAACACCATCTGCAAAAATGCCAGTATTTCAAATGTTAAGCGCAGTTCAAAATACAAGCGCAATCATATGCTGGTTAATTGAAATTTTGAGAATCGGAAAAACATATACAAATGTAAACTTAATTCCGAAACAAGTTGTTTTAGATTTTGATAAAGCACTTATGGGGGCAGTTTGTAGAGCTTTTGCAGGATGTAAGAGCTTGCAGGACTATATCAATCAATGTTTTCTAAATCTACAATGTAAAGCTCCATTACCTGCAAGCTATATACGACTTGATATATTTCACTATATTAATATGATTTCCCACTGTAAAGAGGTATTAAATTTAAATAGACTAGTAAAAATTTTTTATTTCCTTTCGTTAACCTTATTAACGAAATCAACTGAACTAAATGATTTTGTACAAATTATAAAAGCAATTTTTACACTTTGTCAAAGTGAAACTGTTGGGGATGATATGCACCAAACATTAACTGATTCTAAAATAGCACTACAGTTTTTAAATAATAAAATTAGAAATAATAATATCCAAGAAGTATTAAACGAGTGCAATAATAGTAATGATCAAAATTTGCCTACAAGTATACTCAATGCTTTACAAGAACAAGATACTTTTGATATTACTTACGGTCATTCCAACAAACTTGAAATTTTTCAATGGGCAGAAACAATATTCGAATCGTGCCAAAATATTAACATAATAGAAGGGAATAAAATCAATGCATATTTTTGTCCCAATCTAACTAAAAAGATCAAACAAATACTACATTATTTTCCTCTATACACTGCAATTATGAAGGAAAATTTTTCTGTACATGAAATTACGAAATCATCTGCAGCAGTTGAATCTGAATTTAATGATTTAAAACATCGATTATTGAGAGGGGAAAATCGACCAATGCGTGTCGATAAATTTGTAAGTACGCATTTAACTTCTTTTAGAGGAAGAGCAAAGCTTGCTTTAGCTGTAAAAAATGAAGTTCATTTAAATAGTAATGTTGAGGTTGCTATTAGTGATTCAGCAGTTCAGTATAAACTTAACTTTAATAGTTTTAAAGGCAATACTGAATCTACGGTAAAAGAAACAAATCAGCTTTTGCAAACCCAAATTATAGAGCAAGAAAATATTTTTAAAGATGATAACACAGAATTAGTTAAAGAACAAAATTGGAGAAATAAAAACACACCTACAACATCTAAAACTCGCATATATATTGATTCCAGACCCGATTGGAATCTTACTTTAGATAACGCAAAAAATAAATTGTCTATTTCGCTGCTACAAAATGGTAGCAAATGCCAACCAGTAATAATTAAAAATGACGGAAAATACATTTTAAAAAATACATGTGCTTTTGACAGTATTGTACAAATTTTGGCAGTTGGTTGTATTAACGAAATTTTTTATGAATACGTCAAAAAATCAAACTCTAACGAACTACAATTTGTAAACTTGTTTATAAAAAACGGGGCGTGTAATCTAATTTATAAAGAAAGATTACAAATATTAAAAAGTATATTTAATTGCGCATTGTACAAAAAGAACACTTTTGTAATGGATATCGCATGTACTGTTTCTTTCTTAATAGAAAAATTATTTATTAATAGTCCCAGTTGCATTGAGTGCATAGAATGCTTAACATGTAAGAAAACTAGCACTACTAAAATGGTATTTGTACCAATTAATTTTAATTATATTCAAAATAATAATTATTTAAATATGAAGGAAGCGATTGAATTTGGAAGATCCTCGAATTTAATGTGTTGTGGTAATAAACCTATACAAAAAATTGAGTTTAAAGAAGTATTGTTTATAGAATGTTTAAACGAAACTTGTCAATTAAATGCATTTTCTAAATTTTTGAAAGTGTCGGATAAACATTACAAACTAGCAGGAATTGTCACATATTCAGGAAGCGAACGAGTATCTTCTATAGGTCATTTTTCCGCAATTGCATTAAATAATAATAAGTATATTGAATATAATGATATTTTAAAAAGCGCAAGAGTAATAAAAAATGAGGAACATAATATTAAACCCCAAGTTTGTATATATGTTTTGTAAATCATTATGCTTAATTTTAATTTTTTAAGATTGCCTTGTCCATTTTGTTTATTATTTTTTTTAATATTATTTTTGCAATTGTTTTTTAATTTTATAATTAATTCTGTAAATAATGTTATATTTAAGTATTTGTATTTTTATAATTAATTTAAGAAATATTTTGTTTTCCATACCTATGTATTTTTATAAATTTGTGTTGTTTGTGAATTTGTCGTATTAAAATAAATTTTGTTGTATGTTTAATAAATATGTGTTTTCATTTAGTACCCGTCTAACGTCTATTTCGTTACAACACTGTTTACACCTTATTTATACAACTTTTAACAACTAACATTCAAGCACTGAGAATTCAAAAACTAAAGTGTGATTGGTGCAAAAAAATTTCGCAGCCAATCACACTCTACAGTTAGAATTCTTAGTGCTTGAATGTCTGTATGAATGGGGTATTACAGTAGAAAAATTACACGCTGAACTCAGCCAGTTAGCGCATTAAAGCTGCAGTGCAAACTCTCTTATAACTTTTTTTTCAGTTTCCAAGAGTTATATTTAAGTTAATGTGTTAAATTTTTAGAACAATTTTGTTAACTTTTAGAACAACTAAGAACAACAAAAAAAAGTTAAAAATTTGAAAAAAGGGGGCTATCAAAAAATTTTGTTTTTTGTTTTTTATAGGTTTTTTTTTAAATTTTTGAAATAATTTTCTAGAACAAATTAGTACAGTTCTAGAACAATCCAGAACAACATTAAAAAATTATTTTTTTGAAAAAAGGGGGGCTACTGCAATTTTTTAATTTTTTTAAATTTTAAAGTTAATTTTGGAAAAAAAATATTTTTTGTTTTAGAACAGTTTAGAACAACCGTAGAACAATTTGGAACAACTAAAAACAAATTAAATTTTAAAAAAAGGGGGGCTAACTTCGTCCACTCTGCCATGACCCAAATACCTATAGGAGCATAATTTTAAAAATAAATACTGAAAATCAGATAAATAAAATAAATATTAAATGTACCAATAAATTAATAAATCGGTGCGGTATATAATTTAAATTAAATAAAACCTGTTACAGGTTATTTCAGACATCCTCGACGCCATCTTGTTCTGCGCGCCTTCTACAACACGTAGGTCATAAATTCGATCCCCCATGTGGCTCGAATAAAATACGGATAACTGCAAATATGGGCTACTAGCCCCACCAAAAAAAAAATGTGTACAACATCAAATGCGAGCTTGCTCGCTATGGACTGGTCTGCACCCTCCACAAAAAAAAATATGCCGGTCAACGTCCTCCACAAAAAAAAATGTTGGCCTGCACCCTTCACAGAAACCCTAGAATAGTCAGAAACACACCATGTCAGTATATCTGGCCTTTCTAATAAAATTAAAATAAATTTACATGCATGAACCCTCACCTAGTCTAAAATTTACATAAAATAGGTTCATGAAGTGATTAAACGTGAATTTACAAAAACAAAACGCCAAAAAAAAATACACGAATGAGCCTCAAATCTCTGATATATGAAGTTACTTTAATTGAATCAACTGATTAAAGAGAAAACCCAAAGATATACCAGCCGGCAATATGGTGATAAAAAAAACTTACCTCTTTCTTCCGAAAAAGGGAAAAATAATCCAGAATACCAGTATTTACCATCTCGATACCACAGAAATTGAGTATAGGCAACAAGAAACGCTGAGATGTTTCGTCAATAGGCCCACAATTTAGTCTAAATCCGACCAACAGTCGAAAAGAACAATGGCTTCTCCAAAAATCTCCAATTCTCAAAACAATTCCAAAAATCAATGAGCCATATAATGTTCTTCACTCGTCGAACACCTCAAATATAATCCCTGACACAGGATGGCAATATATACCACAAAATATTCTTAGAATCTTCACGGATTGGGTTACAAAAAAAAGTCTTCGTGTCGCAGCTCAAAACACACACCACACCAGCCTTTTTGGTACGACCTGCAGTCCTTCCTCCTTCTTGTCCAAGAATTCAAATTCCGAATCTTCACGAATGGACAATTTTCACAACCGACCAATTAGGAAGACTCCTCGAAATCAGCTGACGACAAGGAACCAATAGTAAAACAAGTTCATACCGCGCTTGATATCTAGTCTCTTTATAGCGGATTCGACTCAAATGCTTTGGTCCGATGACAAAGGCGCTTTCAGTTCTGAATTGATTTTGGGCAGCATTTTTATAATTCAAATTTCATATCTAGCAGTGCACACAGCAAGCACGAGCTAGAGTTCGACAATGGTGTAGCGTATCTTTATCCTTATTCGACTGGCACAGTTACACTTAGCACTTGACATTTCAGGTTTCTAACAAATTTTTAACGATATTTATTTATAGTTGCCAAACCAAAAATTAAATCTATTAATTTCAAAGATTTTCCATTCTCACTAATAATAGAGACAAAGATGGTAATATCAGAGTAATATATTTAAAGATATTAAATAAATCCTAACCTCCAAAATGACACTGGCACTGAAAAAAGTACAGTTCCAAAAATTCGAACTTTGAGCAAGAGCGCCTACCAGTCGAACAAAAAATTTCACTATGCCTTGGTACTGAGCAATTTCAGTCGAATGCAATAATTGACTTTTAATTAATTAGGTTCTGCCAGTCGAACAAACATCACTTAAAAAAGTCGAACTAAATGCGCATTAATGCAGCCAGTCGAATCCGCTATTAGTTTTACCAAAAAACCGCCAAATACCAACTGTGTGTTCCAGAAATCCCTACCATGATTCCAGAAATTCCTCGAAAATAAGACTAGGAATTCCCCAGAATGCTCTAAAAATATCCACAGACTTCACGCATATATCAAAACAGGTCGATTATTGTCAAACCAAACAAAATGAATCAATTCGCCTACCAAATAAGTTGACAACCAGTAACACGTCTCCTCGCAAAGAGTGTTGCCTATAAGTTGGATCCATATAATTAGAACATCTAATCAATTTGTTTTGAAAATACTTTGGTCAAAATACTAAATTTTATCGTTATTTCAACGCTCGAAACAACATATAAACGCTCTTGAATCAAGGAAAAATGTGTAACTAGACGATGGGGGACTGAAATAAATAAATTAAAGAAATACAAACGTTAAAGACAGAAGAAATTTGTGACAGGAGAACAAGGGACTTAACTCGCTAAATTCGGGAATACTGGGTAAGCTATACATAAATAGAAATTAAATAAAGTGACAAGGAATGTATTTTTGACAATTTACCTATTTTAGGAGCCTTGAATAAAGTACAAGTGGTAAAAGATACTCTCGAAGAATGTACCAGTGCAAGAGGGTAAAAAGGCAATATAAGAAGTTAAAATTAATCTGACTAAGGCTAAAAGAGAAAGCGAGAGATGACAAAAGCTGAGATACAAGAAGTATCCAAAAGGGTACTGGTTTTTAATATAAAAATTGAGATCATTACAACTGACCTAATTAAAGAATATTCCCTTGTAAAATTGAAGAAAAATGGGATGAAAGAAGAAACTGTAAAGTTATCCAGGGAGTTATATATAACTAGACAGGAATCTGCACCCTAGTCTCAAGCATTCTGACTGGTCATTGCCAGTACGGAAGCATCCTC